>VVHJ01025516.1:997-27116 GCA_015107715.1 Tylochromis polylepis
CAACCTAGACACCTTTTGTTACTTTCCCTCATCCCCTGGACCCTCGTTAGGGGAATGTAACAGGTACTAACATAGTAGTACCACATTTATATTTATAATGCATTTGTTTGCTAAACTATTTAGAAGCAACTTAAATAATAAGAAAATATCTGGCATATTCCAGTTGGAGCCCTCTCGAGCCAATGGATATGACTGTGAATCCAAATCACACGACCATTTAAAGATGATCCACCAGCAAGACGCAGCCTTGCTGAGTCTCCATTTGAACTGGTGTTGAAAAAACATAAAAACTTAAGACTATATCAGTTTTTATGGTAACAGTGAAGTTATGTGGATTTTATTGACATATAAGTGATGCATATAAGTGCTGTACCACAAAAATAGATTGAAGCCAACAAAATAACCGTGCTTATGTTGTGGACACATCTTACTGTAAATAACCCGGAAGACTTTTAGTTATTTTATGATGTGATAATGATACAGTTATTATTTTACAATTATGGAAAATAATACATACAGAAGCAAAAACGTTCTGTATTACATTTAATGCTATATTTTAGATCATCTCAGTTGATATTTGGGATTCAGGTATTTGTTTTAGTTTAATATTTTAAAGCATTATTTGCTGGCAATGGTTGGTGCTCCTCTCCCAAAGTGCGGGGTAAGATTAGGATTAGCAGATACGATGACAGTCATATGAGAGATGGGGTACACTCTGGGCAAGTTGCCAGAAACCACTGACACTCACATCTGCACCTACAGGCAATTTAGAGTCACCAGCAAACATAGCATGCTTTGGTCTGTTGCAGGACTTAACCACAGGCACACTGATAACATTCAGACTTGGGGAGTCAGTAAATTTGAACCCAGCGGTAACAGCGCTAACCACCATGCCAACCCCATATAAACATATGTTTGAATATTTCCCTCAGTGTAAATATAGTTGTGATGAAGAGTTGAAACAAATTGATGCAGAATTTATAGTTTATGATCCTGCCACACAGTCAAACCATATTCAGCACATTTGAAAAGCACTGCATTATAACTGTTGTTACAACACTTTTTTTTAATATATAAACTAAGGCTTTACCACCCCTACGTGACAAAATAGTAGATTCATAGGATTGACTAGAGATTTCTCCAGGTTAAATCTTCCACATACCTGGCTAAAATCTGTGCTGTGTGTTTTTACTGTATGCACGACATCACCGCTGCCACTGCCCCTTTGGTTTTTCTCCCCCAGATGGTGTGAAAGTCAAATAAAATATGGTGCTTTTTTCACAGCAACCTCACACTCATAAACAGCCAGTTTACAACTGTTTGGGGTAGTCGCTGACACAAGTACACACATGTCATCCAACACCATTAAATTCCAGACCAGACCTACCACACACTGGTTAGGGAAACAGGCAGCCAGGGCCGGACCATCTGAAAATCCTGGATTAAGGCCCGGATTTAAGTTTGAATGACAACTTTATGCCTAAACTTTTTTTTTTAAAGGTTTAGTTTACGATGATACTGTGTGTGGAAAAAGAGACTTTTTGTAAATTAAATTATCAATAAGATATTTAATCATGTGTGATAGAATAAAACAACAGCTATCAGGCGTTTAAAAAAAAATCTGAAACAGTGCAGTTGAAATCTTATAACTCTGGAGGTGGTAAACACACCGTGATTAAGTTTCTTGTCAGAAGAGAGGAACAACTAGCTGTTTCAGCCAGACAGACTTTTACTTATTATTTAAAACTGTGTGTGTTTTTTGTTTGCATGTTTAATATTAAACTCAACCCAGATTAAAAAACAAAACAAAACATTCTCACAATCAGATGTTAAGCTACTATGATCTGTAATGTATCATTAGCACATCCAATGTCTTCTTCCATGAGGATAAAAGAATGATAAACCTGTCAGCCCCTCTGGGTAACTAACTGCTTGTTAAGCTGCTGAGTGAAACGCTCCTAAATATATACATTTTGTTGAAGTCATCTGGTCAAAGGCTTCAGCCTCTGTACTTGAAAGACATATTTCCTATAGCTCACGCTTCTCTCTCGGCTGCAGCACTAAATGCTTGTCACAACAGTTTGCTGTGATTTATTGAAAGAGTTGAACTCCTCACCCACTGACCTCATTCAAACTCAGCAGTATTTCCTTATCCACCTGGAAAAGGCTTTTTACATGCCTGCCCAGAGGCTCAGCTTTCATTTGGACCAGAGGTACCTCACTTCTATATAAAAGGGGAAAGGGAAATTATATCTTTAGCAGCAGTGCATCTATTGATAATTGTGAGTGGAAATTGTTATGAAGGAGCTGTCCGCTTTCATTTTAGGGCAAACATAAAACAGCGCTGGCTGTAGGGTATGAAGATATGAAAAGACAGAGGGACACATGAGCCGTGTGATCTTTCACTCCCTCATTCTCCATCTCACTGTGGAGTTATCGAATATTTTTAAAGCAGGGATTTCTCATGTACACTTTCTATATGAATGGGTCTGTCTCTGGCTGTACGGTGATTCTGTACATTCACACAAGCAAAGCAGGGTTTTGTCCTCAGTAACTTCTTTTCTGGTTCAGATTAGCTTTATGTGTCCTGTCCATTATGGTTAGATTAATGGTTCAAGCAGTTTTAGTGGGTTTGAGTGTATGTGTGTGAACAGGTATGGACATTGTGGAAAAATTTAAGTTAACATTTTATGTCACTGTATCTTGCTAATGTTCATAGTAATGACTAGAAGCACCTGCAAACAACACAATAACAAATGATGAAGTAATTTTTTTTTTATTGTAAGTCCCGAATTAACCATATTTATAATTCAAATTTAAATAGTCTTTGTAATAATGTTCTTCTTCATAGTTTTTGTTAATAACATGTGAAATTAAATGTTTGTGGTAAATGTGTCACTTGCAGAAATAATACACTAATATTACCTTCTTGCACAGATTTTTTTTTTTTCATTTCCCGACTTCTCTTGTCAGATATGTAACCTAAAAGCTGCTTCCGTTATCAAAAATGGAATCGAGAGTCAGGAAGGCATATGCCTAAACTATATTTAAATGATGGACATAACTTCAAGGTCAGAAAAGTGAAGGCTAAGTGATTTAAACTTGGATTCCTGCTAATGACCAACGGGGGCAACTCCATTGGGAGCTAAATGAAGTCTTTTTTTTGTCTTTTTCTTTTTTTTTTAGTAATCTGTGGGAAAATGCTACATTGGCTTCAATGTAGGAAAACAACGTAGAAGACATATTAATTTGGGTCTAACTTGATTTCAAAACATGAAGATGGCAAAAAAATCACAGTTCAGGCTTCAGTCACACAGACCTCGAGACAGCTAGAGGACACCCTAGCAACCTCTGGTTATTAGAGAAAAAAATGTATTACCCGACTGATTAGCAAGTGTTTGCTGGAGGTTGCTGGCTATTGCTAACATGTAGCAGCAAAAACATCTTTGTGATTGTTGTGATTATGTTGCCACGGTTGCCCATAGTTAGAATCAAAGATGCTGACTTGTCTGGAAACACTTGCCAACTACTGGCCGAGCGGTAGTGAAACTACTGCAACACAAACCAGAAATGGAGAATGTTCACCTTCAAAGTAAAAGTTGTGGCCTTGCTGCTGCAACCAAGATGTTTCAAAAAGTGCACCTTTTACTTTTAAAGCAAATGGTGCCTGTTTCCTTTATTCATTGTACTGACTTGTTGTAGAAGTCAGAATATTCCATGCATGCTACAGTGACTGCAGCAACCTGCCAGCAACCAAGTATTCGCCAGAAGAGTTTTGGTGCAATACCATTATGTTTCTTGGTGACCAATTTCATTTCGAGATTGGAAAGTGGTTGCTGGCAATCAGTCTGGGAACACAGATGTTTTCTTAGCAACCAGATGTTACCAGGGTTTCATTGACTGATCTCTATATGTAACTGGAGTTTTAAATTTCACAGACAGCCAGCAACCACTCACCAACCAGTTGGGCAATTCAGTCTTTTCCCTAGTGACCAGTGGTTGCTAGGGGGTTGCCAACTGGTTTCTAGGCATGCATGATTGGGACCTTAAGGCTTCACAATGGGACTTAACTAACCAATGGCTGATGTCACAATGGCTTTCTCAATTTTTATGTACAGTCTGTGGGATTAAGTAAGAGTTTAAACACAAGCCAGAGCTGACAGAGTAACCGAGTGAGGGAGACAGTAGATAAACAAGGCACTCAGAAAGATTACCTTTGCTCATGACTGAACTAGGGAGCTGTACCTTACTAACATGTCTAACTGATGATATTTCTTTGATATTTCTGACTGAAAGATTATTTCTACTCAAGAAATGTAGGTCACTCTAGCTTTTACTATTTGGGAGAGGCCTTAAAAGATTATGCTCAGGGGATTCTTTTCTGTAACATTAGGACCTGACACTCTGGGTGATCTTGGAACCTCTGCCTATGCAACTTCTATTTACGTCTGCAGAAGCATGAAGGTTAGGCATGCCGAAGCTGGGGAGTAGAAATCACCTTATCTGGAAAGAAGAGTAAACACAGACAAACTCTGAAGCGAGGGGCCGTCCTCTAACTCCCTGTGAGAGTATAGCCTTTGGAACTGGACGACCTTTCCTGCCCGAACATGTGCTCGTCTTTTTTTGTAGAAATACTTGATTGATGTCATTTCCAAAACAAATGCATTTGTATTTTATGTTTTACATCTGCGTCCTCTCAAAGATTATTTCTGCAAGAGGAAAACGTGGTCTCTCAATGTTCCCACAACACTGTTTGTGCAAAGAAGAAGTAAGTTAATGAACTGCTATTTTAGTTGAGTACAAATAGTCATTAGCTTCATTAGAGTCCTAAAATGAATGACTTGATAAATGGGTGAGTTTCATGTGTCCTAAATTATAAGCATTAGGAAAATGAAGGAAGCAGGGAGCTTTGAAAAACATTGCTGCTGTCCTCCTGCTAAAGATGCAGAAAGAACAAAAAAATCAGTTTAAGATGGCATGGTTTTAATTAACATGTGCTGAAATTACTCTTTTGTGGGTCATAACTTCTGTTTGGCATTTAAAAAGATCTGGGGTGAATGAGAGATTTTAATCAGAAAAACATCATTTTCTTGGGTATGTTTTCTTATGATACTAAAATCGGGAAACTGGCGGATGTAGGAAAACAGGCTCACAGTTCAATGCACATCACAATCTTTTTAAATAGGTAGTAAAGGATAAAAAAAGAGTGAATAGAGACAGGATGAACAACAGGGAAATTGTCTGAAAAAATGCTTTTGAATTTGTCAAAAAAAAGGAGGAAAAGAAGCACAATTGTGTTGCAAAGACAACACAAGAGTCACAAACGTCCTAGACTTTACAAGACTCTGTCCTGTGGATCTGCTTCTAGTTATAACACAGACCTAAACCAAAGACAATATGCAGGCCTCGTTGGACAACTGCTACAGCTCTTGTAGATTACTCAAACTAAATAGGCACAAAATTGGACTCCAAGCCACATGTTTTAGATGGAAGTCCTGTGAGAAAACATCTGAGAAAAATGACGATCTGGAATTCTTTTTAAAAAGTGAGAGGGCATCCGACTCCCCTTTGTATATTTTTTTCTGGGCTCAAACAGTTGAAAGCTTGAGCAGAGACTCACAGCAGGATTGCAGAGGTTTGTGTGTGTATGTCTTGTTTTTGTTTGAGAGGAAGTGGTTTTTGAGGCTACAGTATGCAACCTCCAGGAATACATTCTGGTGGCAGAGTGTAATGTAACTGGTCATGTTGTGTAGACAGTTTTTAATTCTTTGCTGTAAAAAAACTGATAACTTTTGACAACCTTTAAAACTTCCTGGCTCTTCTGGGTTCAGGATAACAGTCATCAGAGTCTGCAGTATGTGTTGCTCACACACAGAACAAAACTTTGTGTGCTTGCTGACAACTTTCAAATTTTTTTTATGTTGATATATAGTAGCTGTTTCAACTGAATGACTTTTAGTATTCTGGTGAAAATCTGTGACTTTATTCAGTTGACACAAGCAGATATAAACTGAAAAAATTAAATGAGGTTTTCTGTTTTGTTTTTTTGTTTGTTTTGGGTTTTTTTTGTTTTTTTTTAGAAATGTGTTTTTCTACCTTTTTATTAGCTTCCACTGTCCTGACCATGACATTGTGAACCACTGGTCAAACAGAGCCAGAAGAAAGGATAATAATAATTACATACTCATACTCACTCATTTACCTGCTTATTAACTCAAATATCTAATCAGCCAGTCACATGGCTGCAACTTAACCACATGTACATGCCTAAATACATTTGCATATGGTTAGGCTGCAGCCATGTGGTCATGTGGTCAAGATGAGCTACTGAAGTTGAAACCAAGTGTCAGAACTGAACACAAAACATCGAACCTTGAAGCATGATGCCATTCCTTTCAGCTAAAAACAGAAAAGCGAGGCTACAATTTCAACAGGCTCACCAAAGTTGGATAACAAAAGACTGGAAAGCTGATGCCTGGCCTGATGAGTCTCAATTTCTGCTGCGACAGTAGGGTGGAAGCGTGGCTCCATCCTGGCTTGGATCTATGGTTCAGGCTGGTGGTGGTGGTGTAATGGTGTGTTGAATATTTTCTAAGCACACTTTACCCTACTTATTACTAACAGAACATTATTTAAATGCCACAGCCTACCTGAGTATTGTTGCTGACCATGCACATCCCTTTGTGACTACAGTGTATCCATCTTCTGATGGCTGCTTTCAGCAGGATAATGCACCTTGTCATCTCAAATCATCTCAAACTGTTTTTTTGGACATGACAATGAGTTCACTGTACTCAAATGGCCTCCACAGTCATCAGTCTAAATCCAACATATCACCTTTGCACTGTGATAGAACAGTAGACTTTCATCATGGATGTGCAGCTGATGAATCTGCAGCAACTGTGTGATGCTATCATGTCAATATGGACCCAAATCTGTGAGGAATGTTTACAGCACCTTGCTCAGTCTGTACCATGAAGAATTAAGAGAGTTCTGAAGGGAAAAGGGGGCCTAACCTAATACTAGATAGGTGAACCTGGTGAGTGTGTAAGCTTGTATAATATTGAAGTTGCAATGCTGATTTAAACTAGGCAACTTTTACAAATCCTTTTTCTTTTTTTTCTTTTTCTCAATAGAATAAATCTGGATATATCAAATTGCCTTGTCTTTCTTATATAAATGTCTTCATTGTGCATAAATTTTCCATCTGTCTCACTTTACCGTTTCAAAAAGTCTCTACCATGCAGACAAAGAAACAATTGAATTTAACATTAAATCCAAAGATTGTATATCAGTAAGAGAGCCTTCTCAGTCACGGATATTCAAACACACAGTTTTTTTTTCTCCTTCTTGGCGCTTGAGGCACTAAACTGGATATAAGTACTGGAAAGTGACGAATACAGTTTTTTAGGAGCTTTACTTTGATATTTCCACTTTATGCTATTTACTTCTACTTCATTCAGTTCCAGGCTGTAGGTGGACAGGTGGCCCATCACCATCCCCTATTAAATATGCTCTGAAACTTTATTTGTAAAATGAGACATTCAGTGGTAGGGACTTTCAGAATTGGCATTGGTTTATTTTGTCAGAACTGCTCGCTTGTAAAGAATTTTCCAACTTTGATTACTTTTTCACAGCGAATGAGCCGGTGTATATTCAAGTCCCTTAATGTCTTGGCAGAAGGAGCAAAAAATGAGGACTGTGCTGAGAGAGAGAGTGTAGACTATTGCAGCCTGACAGATGTAATCCCTAACACGGTTCCAAAGTGCTGTGTGCCACCACAAATTTTCAAGTGAGGGTTTATTTAAAAAACAACCTCACACCACAGACCTCTTATGTGCCCTGTTTTTCATTTAGGCTCAGCATAAATTTAAAGCTGCAGTTGCTCAGCAAAATCTTAAAAACCTCTTGCAGACCCTTGAGTGGTTGTCACACTAATTATAAACATAGTTCATGTTTTAAAAAAAACCAAAAAAAATGCACAAGCAAGACAAAGTAATTAAATTACAAACACATTTAATGATGCATCCTCATCATTTTTCCAAGTGCGAACAAAGTTGCAGCAAATTTACACTAAACAATGCAACTCCATATACTTTCTCTCACATTCTCCCAAATATCATCCACAATAAAGCTCATTTAGAGGCGTTTGTAAGAGGCCATTATTCCTAAACGTGTGTCTGGGACAGAGACATTGATCATTAAATAATAAATTGTGGTAACAAACAGTGTCAGATGAGATGAAAGCAATGAAATCGATTTCCCCTGAAGCACCTAAAAGTTTTCTTATCCAAATTATGTAAATGAGGAGTTCACATCTAGTCGTAATCTCTTCTCAAGTTCACATTTCCTATTCTCCATTTTCCCTAGTTTAGCTTGAGCTCAAGATATTTGGTTAATAACACTGTTTGAAAACCACCACCAAGCTGACACAGCACTTCAAACTGTCTTGTCCCCACTCATTTTTTTCAGATTGGTGGTAGTAAGCCGACTTTGCGTGGGCACAGCTTCAAGATGCACTCTACAGAATCTCAATAGTTTGTTTTAGCTGTAAAACTGTGGCCTTAAAGGATGCCCTTGTCCTCTGCTATCACAGTCTGGCATCTGAAGTCTTGACATTCTTGTATTGCTTTGCAAGCTGTTTTTCTTTTGTAAGAAGGATAAATTGTCTCCCTGCTCTTTTGTGTCTGCTTCTGTCTTGAATTGCCTTGTTTTCTGTCTGCATTTATGTCTAGCCTCTTGTTTTCCCTTCCCTGTGTGTCTCATTTTTTCTTTGTAATCTCTACTTCAACAGCTGTGTCTGTTTACATAATCCTGATTGGTATCAGTTTGATTGTAAATTGTTTTATTTCACTGAATTAAGCCTATTAGTGAACTGTCTGTCACACTGTAACATGCCTGAGAGAAGTACAAGCAGAAATGTTTTGGTATTGGTGGAAATGTTTGCATTCTTTGGCTTAACTCTGTAAAGGTACATGTGTGTGGCTTTCTGTTGTGTATGATCAGTCCTGCTTGTCTTTCAAATTCTTACAACCGTATCACAACCATCATTTATCACAGCTTTCTCTTATCACTGGCATCTTCCTTTCAAAACCACATCCTGGAGGAGTTTGAATGGAAGAGGTCTGATTTTAATGATGTAATATGTTGTCGAGTCTACCTAAAACAACACGTGGAGCTCTACTGATGTCCCTCTGAGCTGGACTGCTCTCATGCTATAGAGCTCACCGTTTTTAAAGTCGTTGTGGTAAGTTAAGTTATGTTTTTGAAGGACTTGCAAGAGATTAAACAGTTTAGAGCTACAATGTAATATACTCTACAGTTAGAAAGTTGGTGTACTCCAGTAAAAGGTTTGAGACTTGGGTGGGGACTAAATCCATTGGCTTGTATGCACACCCATTTAACCAAAACTATCTTGGTTTTGGCATTCTCTCTTATGCTTTCACAAAAAGAGTACCCTTATCCTGCAGGGGGTTTGGATCAAAATGACAACATATATTTGCATGCAGCATCATGCTAAATTGACTCCAGGCAACAACATTCACATTTGAAACATTTTTTTTTCCATGACTCATTCAATGGTAAAAAATCCCGGTGCCCGCAAGGATATGAATAATGTTAACATTAAGAGTTTCAGCACCACAAGCTGGCTGCATTAGATAATCTAGTGCGTGCCCCTGATACAGGATTGTTTGGCATCATAACATTGTAACACGGGCTGGCCCGCACACTGCACACACACACACCGGCTGGACGATGGACCGGCCGGAGGTGTGTGTCCGGACACGCACCTCCGGCAGTGCATGTCGCGGACACAGTGGCTGCTCCGCGGCCTTCCTCCGAGGAGCCGAGACGGGTGCAGGCACCTGCCGGGCCCCAGCCGCTCCCACCCGAGGTGTTGGGGTGGGCACGGCGGCAGATTGCGTCCTGGGGGCCGGCATGGGCGCAGCAGCAATCCGCACCTCCTCCACTCCGACGCTGCCGGGGACCGCCAGTGGGGATTGCGGCGGTGCCGGCCAGGACCGGATCTGAGCCAGGCCCTCTATCACCTGCACGTGCCGCTCCCACCCGAGATGTAGTTCGTCCTGCCGGCGGCGTGCCACTGCCGTCTGCTCCCGTCTCATGGCCGCCAGCTCGGCCACCATTTGGGCCAGCGACTTGTCTTGCCGGCCCGGTCCTGGGTCTGCCACGCCCTCCTGGATTTCGGCACCACTGTAAAGAACCCACGGCAAACCCGACGACATTTCCACGCTTTTCCACATGCTTTATTTACACGGTTGCTGTTACACTTCCTGGCTGCAGCTCTCCCAGCTGCCAGCCACACGTACACAACAACAACAACAACATGACAGTCAGGACCCTTTTTATGCCGGCGAGGCGTGATTGCAGATGCTGCGCAGGTGAATCCACCTCCTCTGCAGCGGCACCGCAGACCACGCCCCGCCACAAACATATCTTGCATAATAGCATTTTTATAGATAGAAATTAAATGTCAAAAACAATCAAACTGTACTTTTATAAAGTGAAATGTTTTAGCCCATTAGTAGGTGGTTGCTAGGCTGCATGCTAAAGTCATGCATCATGAAAAGTACCTTGGGTATAAATTGCATTAAAATGATTTGATGTTTTTATATGTGCATAACTGGTACAAATTGGTCATTTGTAGGTGGTTGCTTGGCAATATTTTGGTTGTTTATCTTTTGAATGTGTAAGAGGAGTTAGAAAACAAACAGTGACTTGTGCGTTATAGGAAGATTATGAAAGTTTCATGTATGTAGAACAACAGCTGTTGCTGTGCAGTAATCACAGTGTGGTATAGATATGTTCAGATTAAACACTCAGTGGTTATTTCATGTATTTCCATCCTGTCACCATCAACAGCAGTGTTATCAGTGTAGCTCGAGTACCAACTATGCATTTCTCTGGGTAGGTTTGCCAGGTTAAAAAAAATGTAAGTATTTGATGTGCTATTATAAAATTCTCAAGGTCTCGGATGAAAACTAGTGACTGACCACACCACTAGAAAGCTTGTTCAATAAAGTTATACTATTCTATTACTTTTAGTTAACAATATATCAAGTCATATTATACCAGAACTTTTTATATGACCAGTACTTTGGTTTTGTGACCCAAAGCGGTTTTATTTCCCATCACCCTCAGCATACTGTACTTTTCTTTCTGTGGTCACTACAAGAAATGTTAGTTAAAGTAAGATGGAAAAAAATACCTGCATCACATGATAAATGCATCTAATTCAAAGTGTTAAGTAGCTTTGCTGCCAACTTTCTTGCAACTTTTTTGTTTCAAAAGAAACAAAAAACACACCATCAATATTTATTAATTATTTAATGTTTTCGCTCTGATCTAAACTTTTGAGTCAGATTTTAGTTTCTTGAAAGTAAGCAGCACTTTTACATAAAGCTCAACATATTTGTTTGCATGGTTGTGCACCAATTGTTTGGTTTCCTTAAAATAGAAAGAAAAAAGACACGACGCCTGCTTGAAATCAATGAAACAAACCATTCACAAAAAAATATCCAGTATTTTCAGCTGTATGCTATGAAATGTTTTATCTACAAATTATCATAGAATAATAAAGTGAAGATTGATAGACTGTATTACAAGGCACCATGTGTAATTACTCTTAACTAGCTTGACAACCTTTAATCATAATGTCTGTGGTTTGATATTACTTCTAACAGTGTCCTGTTCTTTTCAACCAAATTGCATGCGACTGATAATTGATGAGGTTTCAGTTTAATACAAGGAGGAATTGACTGTCCATCAAGGACATGCAAATCTATGACTTAACCAGAGATTAAAAAAGTGCAGTGTAAGCAGAGCCTGCATTTCCAGACACTTGATATGTGTGTTAATACTGAGCTGGCATTGTTTGAAAAACACCAGGATGGCTGTGTGATTTCTATGTGAGTTGATAACCAGTCATTTTCTTGTTATTTGCCTTTGACATGACTGTTGCTTCCATGGATGGCTAAGTCTCCTTGACAGTTGAAGGCACTGAGGTTTTACTCAACTTTTAGCAGCTCAAGGAGCCAAAACTGTGATTTTCCAGTAAAATCTTTGGCAGGTTGGTACTTCCGACGTCCTAGAGATGTCAGATCATGAAATTCAGTTTGTTATTTTAATAGTCTGAATCTCTCCTTTTTTTATAGCTCTCTTTGTCTCTGTGCTGTAATTTATGCACAGTTGATGTTCAGGAAACCGCTGCAGTGTCAAATATCTGAACAAGAATAGAAAAACCGAAAATGACCATTCAAGCCAAAGATTGTGGCTCTACGTCGTGGGCAATAATAGTATCTTCCCAAAAGAAGCAAACCAAACGCTCCACACATCAGATATCTTATTGTCATCGTCTTCAGTAAAAGGCTTTATTCAGTGCTCAGTGGTCATGATTATGGGCTGCTGGGTCCAGCTGACTAGCAAGGAACATTTGTACATAAACAGAAGGAAAAGGCTATGTAGGGTAGAATGTCCTCAGTGGTGCCTATACATGTAGAGCTTGTTTATCCAGCTGTAATGTTATGAGAACTGCTGCTTCAGCCTTAGTTACAAGTTGTAATGTAAATATTGATGCGTATGGAAAAGGAACAGTATTTAAAGGTTACCATATGTTCTAATAATTTGACCCACTGATTCTGAAAACTGGATAAGCGTTTAAGGACAAATACTGCTGTGGTTCTTTTCTTGGTTTCCTCTGATTTAGTACAGAGTTAGCAAAATTTATTTTGTTCATGTTACAGACAAATATTCACATTTAGCACTTAAAATCATGTGAAAAGGTCCTGCGGACTGCAGAGTCTAGCATGTAGAACCTAGCTTGTAACTAGCTTGTAGAACCACCTTTAGCAGCAACAACTTGAACTAATCATTTTTTGTATGACTTTCTAAGTCTTTTACATGGTTGTGGAAGAATTTTGACCACTCTTCTTTACAATACTGATTCAGTTCCTTAAAGGTTGCAGATATTTCTTTACATAGCCCTCTCTCAAGGTCCTGCCACAGGATTTCAGTCAGGTCGAGGTCTCACTTTGATTGGGTCATTGCAACAAACCTGATTTTTTTTTGCCCGTGTTTCCTCTGTAGATTTGCTGGTGTGCTTGGTATCTGCTACGTCACCAAATTTTGACCATCCTTTAGCTGTCAGACAGATTGCTTTGCATTTAGCCTTTAGCTCTAGACTCCTGGCCCTGTGGTTGCAAAACAAGCTAAAATCCTTACCAGTTTGGTTGTTTGTTCATTTGCAACTTTGCAACCCCTAAGCAGTCAGGGCATGTTCTTTCTTTGAGAAGCACCTTTCTTGACAATTATAAAATATGTCACTTTTATAAATAAATATAGTGAAACTTTTTTTTTTATATAACCATAACATGAACTGATCCATGGTACTCTAACTCAGTGGTCCATTCATGTATGCATGTAGCTCCATGAAGGAAGTTAGCTGTGAATGAAAGCTTTCAGGTCGCAGGTCTTTATCTGTACCATCTCCCCTCTCTCAGTGGTACAAAATAAACCATGCAGTGAATATATTGTGTAATAGGGCACAAAGTTTGGGCCCATTTCATAAATGTAAAATGTATGAAATTGGTCTAAATGAATAATCAGTGGAAATATATGTCAGATGTCACACATGTTATTCTAGAAGTGTGCTCTTAAAACTGTGGCTTGGGCTGTAAGCTGGGAGCCTATAAATATATAGGGCTACTACTGCTTATGTACCCAACCCAAAACAACACGTAACAACACTTTAACTTAGAAAACTCTAAACTTAATTAGTAATGAGAAACGTGGTGAGCCAGTAGACTCTTTAAAAAAACAACATTTGCAGCTTTTATAACTATGGTACAAAGATATGTTTGTCTTGATTTAGCATGAGACAACCAGGAGTTAAACTGTGCTGGAGACAGCTGTAGTGGAGCTCTGCTTGTTGATACCTTTAGATATTATCTCTCACGTATGCAGTAGAACACTGGCTTCCTTTTTTCTGTCCATCCACCCATTTCCATTTTCTTAACCACTTATCCAATTCAGGATCGCTGGGGGGCTGGATCCTATCCCAGGAGTCACAGGGCGAGAGCAGGGTACATTATACAGGGCACTGGTAACTTTAGTAATTATTTATCCATACAAATTACACATACTAAGAAGAATTTGCTTTCTCTGAAGAATCATATTTTGTGGTGTATGCTTACATGTGGGTGTGGCCTTGTGTATGTTTTGTTAAGTTCATGTAGGCTGACTTGTTTCGTTAAATTAGTGAAAATATTGCTTCATCTCATCATCAAACAGGACAGAGTGTACTAAAATGAAATGAATCAGAAATAAGAATCCATCCATCTTCTTCTGCTTATCCGGGGCCGAATCTTAGTTTTTATTTATCTTGTTGTTACTCTGGACAATTCGCATCAATATAACACAAATGAAACTACTATCTACAAAAGAAATAGCCTATAAGGTTAAAGCCATAAGGTTCATGTCAGTGGCCAAATGTTACAGCAACACAGACCATATTTCATCAAAATCCAGACCTAAAACATAATTTTCTATTCCCACTTTATGCCTTTTTCCTGGGGCATCAATCATTTGTAATCAAAGATGTCTACATTTTGTTTTTGTTTGTAATTTCACGACTTGGGCACACTGTTAGGGTGCAAGTTTCCCATTTTGTAAGAAACAAGAACATGTTTCATGCTAAATGGAACACGAATGAGACTGCTGCTTATAAAATGGTCTTTGTGTGAAGGGTTCGCTGCATCCAAAAGAATGCCGAAAATAAAAATGTCCCTGTGAAACAAGCGTGTGAAAGTTTAAAGTCTCACCACTCGTGTTTTCTATTATATTGATTAAGCATACCCTAAAATCCACTTTAAAGCAGTAGTTGCATGTTGATAAGATAGCTTGTTATTAAAAAATTGTTTATTATTTAAAGCACACAAATGTTACTTTCTATTTTATTTTCTTGTGCCACAGGATTTTTTCTTAAAAAAAGAAAGTTTTTTAAACTCAGGAATAAATTAACTCTACTTTTTTTCATCTTGTCAAACACACTCTCACTCCCCATGAACACACTGGCCTTTGGGGACATGACAGAATTGATGGCTTACCTCCTTAGCGCTTGCGTGTGCATACGTGTGTGTGTGAATTGTGTTCCTTTGAAGTTCTGAAGTCCGCCCACCTCTCTATGGCGCTACATTGTGCTCAACAGCTCCATTTATCCCACCTTAATCCCCTGACGTAAACTTGCATAAATCACGCCGAGTTGTTTCTAAACGTGGCCAAGCTGGAAAACAGTGTCTCTGTCTCTGTTTCGTTCTGGTTCAGCTCTCATTGTGAGTTTAAGGGCTTCTGGATATTTAGCTGACCATGGTAATGATTACTGCACAAGTACAAAAATGACTTTTTTTTTGTGGCAGCTGCAGTTCTCCCACAGGAGCTCTTGCAGTTTTTAGCAAACCTAAATTAGGCAAATGTGCCTTAAGATAGAGAAAACATAAGATATGAAAACATAATTAATAGTATTTTTTTCTGTTTAAACATCAGAAATATACAGTTAGCTTGTAGCGTAGGAAAAAGAAAAGGCTTTAGAAGAAAACAGCGCTCATGGGTTCAAAAAGATTCCTTATTTTTAGACTAAGACTAAACACAGAATTCACGCTCACAAATAGTTTAAGTTTTAGGTGTCTGTGAAGGTTCTCATTCATCCAGGTCATGGTAGTCTAAGGAGCTTGGAAAGAAAAGCTTCTTCAGTTCTGAAGAAGCTTCTCGGATGAGAGGTGAAACGTTTTCAAGAAACTTAGAGAAGTCCAGACGCTTTTCTTTCCAAGCTCCTTAGTTTAAGTTTTACTGTAGCAGATCATATACAAACATTGTAGAAGTCCCTTCTCTGGCCTTTTTCTATGGCTGGGACATATTGTGACATTGTTTTAACCAGCATTCAGTCCAAGTCTCTGGGCAGCATCACGACACCCATAGTGCATCTAGGCTAACCTCTCTCTATCGATGGCTCTAGGCCAGATTAAAGTGCTGGGGCTCATTGTTTACACAGCTCTGTGGTGCCATGGCTGAGCAGGCCCAAACAATGGACCTTTGCTCCCTTTTGTCAGAGTGAGAGGAAGAATGGAGACCTCTTGACATGGCAACCTGAAGCCTCAATGCCCCTACTTCACCTAGCTGAGAGGGTCACCACGAGAATGAGAGGGGAAAAAAGGAGAAGAGGGGAAGTTGGAGATAAGAAAGGAGAGCAGGGAGAAGAAAATGGAAAGGGAAGAAAAGAGATATAATATGGAGGGTAGAAGATTAATTAAGAATGGAGGAAGAAAGCTCAAAATAAAGGATGTGGAAGAGGAAGGAGAAGAGGAGAGGCAATGACAAGTGGATAGGAGATGCAGAGAAAAGCAACACTCACCTTACTTATGTAGGTAGAATCATAAGTTTTGTAATGATGACAGAAGCAGATATATAAATGTATGCGTAATATTTTGATAAACAGTTGGTCCCATTTCCCCGTGATATCAGACTTGCTTTTTTTTATTACTCTTATGTTAAACAAGAAAGACAACTAACAGAACCATCGCTTGCATCAGTGCTGTCCTGACAAAGTTTAGCTTGTTCTAGTTTGAAAAAGCTCATCATTTCCTTTCAGAACAGCAAATTTATAATTTTCTACTTGTTGGTTGCAGGTCACTTTCTGGGGAACAACACAGTTATTGAAGTGCTTCGTCGCCAGGGATATGAGGTAGAGCACACCCCTGCTGGGCAGCCCATAAACCGGTGAGTTTGCTTCAGTCTAGTTATCATCATCATGCTGCAATACATTTAATAGGACTGGACCTTAAGACAACCGCGGCTTTTTTATCCAGTTTCTCATATACTGTATCAAGTTTTTGGTAACGTCTCCTTGCCTGTGTGCTTTTTGCAAGTCTTCTCTTGTTTCATCTTAGATTGTACTAGGAGATAAGTGTCACAAATTCCCCGCTGGCCACCAATGAAGTGGTGTTGAAAAGGCCAACTTAAGTAGGGTTTCCCACCTCCTGCTGTGAAGCATGTAGTGCAGTCTACCTTGGCACACTGAGGGTGGTTATCTCGCTTTAAATCTGTGTTCTTGTTCCTGTGTCTGAGTGAATGAATAGGTAATTCTACTTTCTCACACACAGCCCCTGTGTTTGATATGGTATTATAAGCCTGAGATGAACCCACATCTCACCTGTTCATCTACTTCCTTGATGTTTTCATGAGCAAATAGACAGCCTTCGTTATATCCATGTATAACAGTTTATTACTGGACTTCTCATTAATATATCTGACATCACAATATCACAGTTGTTCAGGTCTAACTGCATTTACGCTCTTTGTTACCAGTATTGGTTTATTCGTGGCGATTGTGTTGTTTTGAAAGGAAAACTAGTGTCAAATAGTTCATAACAAGTGTTTTTAATCAAAAGGAAGAGTTTGGGTTTTTCTATCATGCTTCCCAACTTGTAATTTGTTCTTCAAGAAAAATAAAGATATGGTCACTATTAGATTGTATTTTGTTTTTTTGTCCTTCAATAGCATCCTGAATGTAGAAAGAATGGAGACCTTTTGATAATACAGATGATACATTAACTTATTATGATCAAATATTCACTTTAAACTGTCATGTTAAAGTTTTATTGGCAGGCTCTTTAACAGGACTGTCAGGTGGAATAAACTCCTGGCCTGTATAGAAACACTTTAACCTACTTTCAGCACTTTGCTACTTTTGCTCAGCACTTTCTCTGCACTTTGAGGCTGCTACAAAAATATGATGCCATGTTTCAGTGACCTCACAGGAAAATGTAATATTTATTTTTTCTTTTATAGTACTGATTTTGCCTATGACAAAGCAGACTTTGTCCTTACATTCTTTGCTGTCCATGGCAATATCCTTGGATAAGGCACAGAGGCTTTAAGATGTGCTCAGTTTGTTTCATCCGCATCTTCTTTGGTGCATTATGAAAGTTTATGGTTAGGCCTTCCAGGCAATCATATACAGGGTGAAATGTGGGGACGCTGTGGTGTGACAAGTGTGAAACCAACACCAGCTTCACCACCAGTATAGTAGAGCATCACCTTTGTATCGATGGTAAGCTATCAATGGTCATTGTTAATTGTAGCTCATATAGTTCACATGCCGCAATCAGCACACTTAATGAGTTCTTCAACAATGATCTCTTTTTGTCCGATGTGATTTAATCCAAACAGCCACAAAAATGTGCTGTATGTTTTCAGCATAAAAGATTTTAAGTTTTTGCTTTTGCTTTGTATAGGCAAACATTGCCTGATAGTCTCCATGTGGTTTCTTGCCTTGTTTCCCCAGTTTTCTGCTTCAGGTCACCTTGGCAGGGCAACTACTCTTCTTCTTTTGCGGACAGGCTTGTCACCATCCTTGGCAGGATTAAAGACAATTAGGAATTTGTAGCTCCCATTAACATTTTTAACCCTGATTTATTGTTAAGGTTGATGATTTTATTATAAAAGCAACATGCAACGAACCTCTTTTCTCTTTCCTTCTAAAGCATTTTACCCTACTGTAATGTGCATCCTCTAGGCAATCATCATCTGGACCTGTCTCACCAGAGCTGGAGGACCATTACGATGAGTCGCCTCAGCTGGAACCTTTCTTGCACGAGCTTCCTCACAAAGAGGAGGGTCAGGGGCATACTCTGGAGGAAGATCTGTTACCCCACATGCTTCTGCCACCAGATAGCCTGGAGGTTCTGGAGAAATCAGAGAGAAAAATGCTAAAGAAAAAGAGGAGGAATAAGCAGAAGAAACAGCGGCACAGGCATTTCAATGACCTCTGGGTTCGGATAGAGGAGAGGTAAGATGAAAGAAAGTGGGGTAAAGAGATGAAGGTCTTTCTTCTCTATATATGGGTTATCAATGACTTGAGATGAAAGACCACAGGTGAAATAAGAGTATGATAGCAAAAGGTCAGAAACAAGTCAGAGAGGATGTCAGGGGAAATTGGAAATGTGTAACTCACACTTGTATATAGAATAAAACTGACACTTCCTGGTGCAGTGCTGCAGGCTCAAACAGCCACCATATCACATCACCATACACTTCACACAGTTTGCATAAACTTCAGCACATACACTCATGTGCCCTGCAGTGGTATATGAGTCCTGACTAGTTCCAAACTAGTGTAAGTGTCTTGGTTATGAAAAGAGCAACCTGGGAATTCCTGCTAAGTATCGGGATTTGGTCTCACAGTAGCTCCAGGCAGGAACTCACAGGACAACACGATAAGATCACCTTTCAGACAAAAAGGAATCGCTTGCACAAGGTGTGGTCTGCCATGTGGAAACATCTCTCTATTTTTTGCAATGCCAAAACACACTTTTTGCGTAGGAAGCAGTAAGGCTAATTTGACCTTCCATACATCTTTTTTCCACACTAACATCCATTTCAGAGTTGAAGGCCACCCCAGCACGCAAAAACTGCAGTTTTTATCACAACGTCAAAACATAAACGTAGTCCTAACCTATTCAGTCGCTCCTATGGGGAATTTAGGGTTTAAATTTCCCATGGCCTTGCACAAATTTGGGTTGCAAGAGAAGAGACAAGAGGACAACATGGGACCTTGACACAAAACAGAGAGAAATTTCATGCTACATCTTCTGAGAAAAAAATGTTCTGAAACGGGTGACATTAAAAGAAAAGTGAATAAAAAATACACACAATCTAAATATTTGAATTTGAACTATAGCTCCATCAGAAAATTTCAGCTTCTTAGCCAAGGATATGTCAGATTGAATTTGTTCATTATAACCACACACAATCTTAATTGAAACAGAGAATGTGTGACTAGCTAACATTAGCGTTATTCAGATGTAGATCTGGACTTAAAAAACAATAGTGCTACAGTTAACTTGTGTCATGTTGACATTTCTGACTGTAGTTCTCTTGGATATGAGCTGATGTTACACACATTCCACACCTACTCTCCTGTGATTTGCTTGTTTGCATTAATCAGTTAACGAAAGGCTCAGTGATCATTGCACCTGTTGGGTGCAAGCACTGTCTGGCGCTTGCCTATGGACATACACTTTTTCTGTGTTAACACAAAGACCTGCAGATGAGGTGTTTTTGCATGTTAAGGTGGAAACTTGTCCAGGATGTCACCATAGCTTGTATGCTAAAATAGATGGCAGTTCTGCTGTAGGTTAACTGTGTAAACAGATCTAAGTAACTTTATGGATAGGAACTGCACAGGATGGAACTGTTTGAAGCACCACCAACTTCACATATGTCTAGATTGTGTATAATAGTGCACCTGATTTGTAGTCCAATAGTGAGATAGATCTGCGAGTGGTGTCTTACAACAGTGTGTGAGAAACAATGAGTGAATTACTCAGAGGAAATTGGAGAAAACAAAGTTGAAAAAAGAAAAGGAATCTTTTAACCTATTCATCTTTGCTCATTTTCATTATTTCTAAATTTGGAGATATTAAATAGTTAAAATATTCTATGCACGGCTTAAATGATTAGGAATAAGTTGTTGCAGGTAACAGTTTGTAAAACTGAACTTGTGTTACCAGTGATTATTATTTCAATACGCAGTATGCGCTAGTCCAAATTAGTGATGGAAAGAAAAAGCTAAACAAATAGTGTCACCTCTTCATGAGAACAGAGGAGGTTTGTGAACATTTGTGTACATTATTTCTGCAGAAGTGTTTTCTCTAATTCGGCATGACCCTGTATTTTGAACAGAAATGAAACAGACTCTTTGTGCATGTACGTTACAATGTGGTGCACGTTCTTGTATATTTTAATGTCTAAAAAGGTGGCTGAGTAAGAGAAAGCAAGGCAATCCAAGACAAAGAAGCAACTCCAGTCACACAATTCTCTGTGTTTGATGTCTGGCCACACAGTGATATGTCACACCTGGTTTCCTTACAAGGCCTTCTCATACAAACTACAGTTTATTTTTCCAAAACTATCCCCTCGAGTATTTGGCTGAATGCAAATATGTATGAGGAAGAGTAATGTGAATTCGAAGCAGAGTGGCATTATGTTAGGAGTGTTTTATATATCTCTTTTTAATAAAAATGGAAGTGCTGCAATGTCTATGTGTTTTTGACCACCTCAAAGCAGTCATTACCTCACAGACACCTCAGTCTGTGTATTTTGGGGAATGAAGGAAGAGTGATAAAGGGCATAATAGCTTTCAGGTGGATTGGCAGTTGGTCATGTGATGATCAGTGATTTGAGCACCCAGCAGTTCTGTCAGAGAACTTTTCCTTTGTGGCTTCCATCATCATCATTAATGTTTCCATTGTTGACTTTCTGCAGTCTGCATATTTTCTCTGGCAATTGTGGACAATGTGTGGATGTGGAGAGAGGCCGGTTTTCCTACTGATCATGCCACAATTTCCGCTATAGTACCAAAAAATTGTACAGTACAGAAACACAACATAATGCTTTTTGTTTAAAAAAAACAAAACCTAAGTAAAAGTCTGGAATTAATAAGACCCTACCCAGTCTTTAGTGACTCTAAATTGCAAAATGGGAGCCAGTGCCTGTAGAAAAATGATGGTGTAGTTTACTACTTGCAGCATACAGAGTTTTTTTAAATTAAGATTTGACGTTGTTTTGTTTTTCCTGTAATGAAAAGAGTGAAAAAATAAATTAATGTAAGCAAAAATTTATGTCAGGGCAGTGAAGATGGGTTAATTGTGAAAGCGATCATCCAATTAACCCTTTAAAGTCTGAACCATGAAGTAGTTGCTAGAGATTTCAAATCTTTTGAAAATTGAGTTTTATTGAACCCTCTGACATTTAAAAAAATGTATTGAATATTAATTTGCATATATGAGTTTTAATTTGTGTCAGTGTGCAATGTGCAATATCATTGTGCAATTTATTTAGGTTTTTTGGGGGTGGGGGAATCACACTAATATTGTAGTCTCAAAAGTCTCAAAAACTCAAATATCAAATATGATACAGTCGGTGTGAAGGCGGCTAAACTCATTTTATTTTGATTCAGATGTTGCTAAGACCTCACATGCTTGTTTTAAAACTTATCCCCTTTGCCCACAAACCAGTGGAAGGAATGCAAATGAATACAGGATCCTCTTAATTATACCAATAAAAATCATACTGTCTTCATTATTTAATCTATTTCTTTGCCTCCCTTTTCATCTCTCTACAGCTCTGTGGTGCAGTCCCCGCCTCCCCCAATGGTTCGCATCATCAATGGTTACATCACAGTGCAGCCACCTGACAGAATCCAAAGCCAGTACAACTATCATCGTATTCCTTCAGCAGCACCAGCATCTTCGACCTTCTCATTGTCTTTACTGGGCTTCCTTCTCATACTACCTATAGTGATCTCACAGATATGGACTGTGGTCCTCTAGTAAAACAGTTATTAGGACTCTAAATAAAACTCGTACATGTGGCGGTTTCAAATGTACTGCTCTAAAAAAATCTGCTCTACCTGTTCACTCCATGGATGTTTGGGCACATAAAGTTTGCTATACTGGAAGTGAACAGTAAAGCATGGCAGTGGCGCTTATCTCTTTACAGATTGGGCTTTGATGTGCATGTGAGTTCATATAACTTGAAACATAAAGGTCTGTGTTTCAGTTAATTTACACAGAGAGTGGGCACAGAACGCAGTAGGGAAAAGAAGCAGCTCAAACAGAGGTGGCATTATCACTAATTACATAACTCATCAGTGCCTTGCTGGGTTACACAGTTATAGTAGGCACCTATTAGTTGCTCTGAAATTTTGAGAAATCACTTAAGTAATTTTTCACCTTAAATATTTTCTCCAACAGCAACTGGGTCCTTTGTTTATCTGTGTAAGAGTACATGCGTGTGGGCATGGTACAAACAACGTCTGTCGGCTCTTAAACCCCTTGGGCTTGCAAATGCAAGTGCTCAGACTTTAATGTATTCTTCCATTTTAGAAGAATCTGATTTGATTACATAAAAACCTGCTGTGGGGAGCAAATTGTACATATGCCTTTTGAATGTTATAGAAGTATTTTAGAATTATTAAAAAAAATCAAGATTATCAGAAGCATTGTTGTTTATATGGAAAAGTATAAATAGATATGCAGTATATTTTTGAAACAAAATCAGGAACTAACCACCATAGCCCATGTCATGTGTCTCACTGAAATTGCATTTTTGAAAGGGACAGATGATTGTATTGTACTTTATTAGTGTTATCAACTGCTTTGATGTATATGTTTGCTGAAAGACTTTATCTGGATGTGTCTGTGCGTGTGTGTGTGTGTGTGTCTTGTGTATGTGTGTGTTTTACATAGCATTCATAGTATTTTTTATTTATTTAATTACTGTAGTTGTGCTATTAGCCATATGGCTATGGCTTTTGTTTTTATATATTTTGTCTCACCATGATGCCAAAATGACTTGTTTTTCAAATGTTCTTGTGTAATTTCAAATGCATATCATGGCAATAATAATTCAGTTATTAATGCATAAAACTGACTACATGGGCAGACCACGTAGTGCTTTAGGACCTTCACATTTCATTTATGGCACGAGATAGCAACAATAAAATATTTATCTGGATTTAAAATTGGTCTTCGATGCTTGTTCTTCACTGTAAAGCAAATCAGTGGAAAGTCAGAGGTGTGACACAAGAAATGTATTATTTATTTATAGTATCCATTATTATTATTATTTTATTTTATGTACCTTAAAGGTGTTACTCATCACAACAAACAAACGTACATCATCCCAAAACTTCAAACCTTTTGGATTCCTTAAAAAATATTTTGATTTCACGGTCGACAGGTTTACGCTTCAGTCCCATTATCATGTGTATAACCTTTAGTTCCAACAGGCAGCTGTTTTCAGTGATCAAGCACACATAAGCTTTTCCTGTATGACCTGCCCAGCACCAGCACTGTGAAAAAGCCACTGAGTATAGAAAACCATTTAGCAGCTAAATTGTGCATATCTGTTTCTAAAGATGGTTTTCACCAAAGATGAATGAATAATTTATCAGGTGGACACAGAAATGAGACCAAATGAATGTTAATGCTGTGCTCCCGATGTCTGCTGGATGTATAAATAAGCATCTGTAAGCTAACATGTTGTTTTAGGTCCAACAGCTTTAGGTACAGCAGTATGATCTGAACAACGGAGTGGGCACGCACACACACACACACACACACGTACACATGCTGCCCTCCTGATGGGTTCATGGCATGTTTATGTGACGTTAATGTGATAAGACAGCTATTAGAAGTTGTTTGATGTGTGCATGTGGTCTGCCACAAACAAGACAGCTGCTCTGCTGGCAAATATCTTTCCTGCGAGACACAAACAGGAAACCGGAGCAAACAGGCTCTTTAGATGTACAGGAAATGAGAGATAATTGATTTGCTACGTCAACAGGAAACACTGACTGACTTGTTAGTTTGTGCTTTTATTTAAGAGTGGCTATGTGCTTGATGTGCTGACATGCATGAGCAATATTATGGCAGTTGTTCAGTAAGACTTATACTGGGCAACAACAAGTACAGTACAGCCCATGGAATATGCTAACTTTATCTGATCCTTTCTGATTATTAAAGACAAATTTATGTTTGTTTTTATTTAAACAGCAAAAAAAGTAAGTTGCATGGAAAAAGTAAATTAGACCCTTACAGTTTTTTCACATGTGTGTGTGTCTTGCATTAAAAATACTTAAGTAAATCATTATTCTGTAGGTGATATCAGCTACAGGGTCGAATTCAAACTGCCATTTTTTTCAGGGCTGGCTCCACCAGCATCGGTATGCTGGAAAAAGAAGGTGAAGACATGGCATCTGAAAGTAACTCCTTTACACACAAAGTCAAAGTGAAGAATTACATTTATGAGAGGCAGGCCAGACAGCTACAGTTTGCCAATGAACATAGAGGCAAAGTCTACAGGTCTAGTGTGGATCCATACTGAATATGTATGCGAGCACAAAAGCCAGAAATGGCAAGTGCAAAAATAGCCTGACTTTTAAAATGTGTTTATGCACAACTGGGTGTATTTCTCTTTTTCTAAATCGCACAAAGTGCATCCTGGTTTCTCATTTATAAATGTGGCTTAGGCACAAAATAGAACACTATGTACGAATCTAAGTCTGTTGAATCAGAATCAGAATCAGAATCGTGTTTATTGGCCAAGTATATGTGCAGACACATACAAGGAATTTGGTTCCGGTAGATGGAGGCTCTCAAGCACAGCAATGTAATCACACGCACACATAAACACACACACACACACACACACGCGTGTCTATATATACATTACACAGGCATACACATACATACACAAAGCTGTGTAAACCAACTATAAATAACCAATCTAAACTTATATACATAGAATACAGAAATGAAGTGGAATGAATACTACAGAATGTACATAAGGTGCAGTTGCAGTCTGGGTTTAGGAGCAGTGTGACAGGTCAACTGTTTAGAAGGGAGATGGCGAGGGGAAAGAAACTGTTCCTATGTCGGGTGGTCCTGGTCTGCAGGCTTCTGTACCGTCTGCCAGAGGGCAGCAGATCAAAAAGTCTGTGTCCAGGGTGTGAGGGGTCTGTGGTGATTTTTCCCTGCCTGTTTCCTGGTTCTTGAGAGGTACAGATCCTGGATGGAGGGCAGGGGGGCGCCAATGATCCTTTCTGCTGCCCTACAGTCCGCTGCAGTCTGCTCCTGTCCTGTATAGTGGCTGCACCATACCAGACTGTGATGGAGGAGCACAGGACAGACTCAATGACCGCAGTGTAGAACTGGATCAGCAGCTCCTGTGGAAGACTGTACTTCCCCAGTTGTCTCAGGAAGTACATCCTCTGCTGGGTCTTTTTAAGGATGGAGTTGATGTTGGTCTTCCACTTCAAGTCCTGGGAGATGGTGGTACCCAGGAACTTGAAGATCTTCACAGTCGACACAGGGCTGTCTGATATGGTGAGGGGGGTTAGAGTTGAGGGATGTCTCCTGAAGTCCTCTACAGTTTTAAGAGTGTTCAGCTCCAGATTGTGCTGACTGCACCAGAGTACCAGCCGCTCAACTTCCTGCCGGTATGCAGACTCATCACCATCCTGAATGAGGCCAATGACGGTGGT
>VVHJ01025519.1:0-14355 GCA_015107715.1 Tylochromis polylepis
TCACCACGTCTTACACTTGCAGGGTCCACATCAGGTACTGGTGTGATGTTTGTAGCAATCTGGAAGAGTTCCTCTGCTGTCAGTGCATAAAGACTCTTTCTGATCTGCCAAGCCAGTTCTTTTCTTTCACTGTCCTCCATTGTGTATTCTTTGGCTAGCAACTCTTCACAGTGCAGTCAGCTCAAACACGCAGCCCGTCACCTCTCCAGCAGGGGTTCCCCTCCTCGACACAGGTCCCACTGCTGCCTCAGTTGCACGTCTGCTGTTCCAACATGCCTGCCCTGTGATGGCTGTCTTTGGTTCGTTGATTAAAGGATCAGCAGTCACCGTCGTAGCATGCTGATCCCCGTACGGGCCACCAAAATTATGTTACAGGCCTTCGATGGGGTCTGTTTTTAAACTGTTTTTTTTTTTACAGAAAAGCAGAGAAAAAGTGCAAAAGACTGAGCATTGTGCAAAAAGTAACTTGAATCAACTTTCATGTACCATTTTATGACCTTTACTGGAAGTCTAGGATGGCACGTGAGGTAACGGTCTTCGAAATCCACAAACCTCAAATCAAAATTGCTTCAGCTCAGCAACAAATAGTTTGATTACAAAATTAAAGCAGTACAGAAAAGGAAAACACTGATCCCAGCAACTACACAACACAGTGGTTAGGGGCCAGATGGCAAAGAAGCACTTATTTTGGCCAAGGCATTCAGGTGCGGTAGACCTGGAGAGCAAAGACTTAGAGAAAGAGGTCATTTCTGTTAACTAGAGGCCAAAAGGTCAGCAGTTGTAACACACCTCCTATGGGATAGACCTGTTTGAGTGGAAAAATTGAATTTGGAAGTGAGAGCTGGTCAAATTTCTTAAAAAATGCGCAATAATTAAATCGGGAAAAACCAAACGACACAGTAAATCTTCTGTGATCTTTTGGGTTCAGAGGCCCCAGGACCCCTTTTTATCTTGATTAAAATCCGGCTTTGACGGACATGGTCGATAATAGATAGTGTGCGGCCTTCCAGCCATGATTCATTGTTATTAGAGGATCAGAGTTTGCCAAGAAAATATTTCCACATCATACATTATCAGCTGCAGCCCAGACTGTTGACACAAGACAGTTTGAGACCGTTAATTTGTGCTTCGGTCACCAATTTCTGAGGCTAACGTCTGCAGCCTCGGCACAAATTGGAAATAATCAGACCAGGATATAATATTTAGTTTCTGTGCCTACTGCAGCTGCAGATTTCTGTTCCTGGCTGACAGGAGTGGAACCAAAGGTGGTCTTATAGGTGCTCTGCCTCAAGGTTGGACATGTTGTGAATCCTGAGAAGCCTTTCTGATCACTTTTAAAGAGTGGTTCTCTGAGTTGCCACAGCGTTTCTGTCAGCTCTAACCTCTGTAGTCTCTTCAATTTGGCATTTCCATCTCGAGAACTCCCGCTCACTGGATATTTATTTTTAATGCACCAGTGTGTGTAAGCTGGACAGACTGTTGTGGTGAAAAGCTCGGGAGATCGGCAGGTTTAAAAAACACGCAAACCAGCTGGTCTGGCACCAACAGTCATCCTGCCGTCAAACTCACTGATTCTGATGTTTCCAACATGAGGGAAAAAACAAAAATATATCTTTAAATCGTTAAACTGCCTCTTCCTACATCACCATTAATAAATCCGGTGTGAGCCGCGTCTCCAAATCAGCAGCGAACTATGCAGAATGAATTGTTATAAAACAAACAAATTATCATAAACAATTACCAATGCATACATGGCTGAGGAGGCAAAGCAGATGGTCTATTAGTCACAGGTGGCTTTATCCTCAGCCTCTCCTGTATGCATGACAAAGTGTCCATGGGCAGGACCTCCAAACTGACGGATTGATGGATCGCATCTTGCATGGCAGGTGTCACTTAGCTGCAGTGAAATGGTGAGTGAGAGTGAAACAGCAAAGCATGCTTTGGATACAAATGCATGCATTTACCATTCGCCACAGCACAGACCGTTTACAGACAGAGGACAGGAAGCATTAACCAAACATCCATCCTATATGCAAAATGATTTAGTCGTGAAGGTGGAACCTTCATACAAAATATTATATTATATATATTATATTCACTTAGTGCTTATGAGTTATGCAAAGCATTTACCATATGGTTTATCTATTATCCCCATGTGAGATAAAGCTTTCATGTACCTTAAACTTGTACTTCACAGCATGTGCAATTCCAGCACTGCTGCAAACATCTCTGCTTTTATTCAGTCATTCGGTTCTTTCTGTGATAATCGGCGTTTTTTTAAAGATGAATATGGCAGCTACGGCTACTTCTCGGTGTTTGTATTATGTAGTTTAGTGAGGCACATTTCACACAAACGTTTCAGAACATCAACATGGTGCAAAGTCTTTTTTTTTTTCATAAATGAAGTCTTTCTCATGTTTCCTTAATTTGCAAACAATAATCACTTTTTCTCTTCCTGCTCAGCTCCATCTACCAGTTGTCCAGATGAGAGGGCTTCTTTTATGCAAGATACAGGAAATGAAAGAAACCATCAGTGAAGGTAAAGGTGACATGGCTCTGGAAATCTGCAAAAAGAAGGTTCTGTTCTTGAAAGTACTGTTTACCAGAGAACCCATGCAGACGCAGGGAGAACATGCTAACGGACGGATTCAAACCCAGAACCTTTTTGCTAAATTGGCTGTAGGTGTGAATGTGAGCATGTGCTGGTCTGTGTCTGTGTTATTCCTGACATAGACTGGTGGCCTGCTCACCAGCCTAATAATGCTTTATTAATCCCTAAGGAAATTATGTTATTATTGCAATTGTTGTTGCCTACTTTTTAATACTCTATAATGATTTTGCTCAACAATAACATAAAACATAAAAGTCTATTTTGTTCATACCTTAAAATAAAACCTTCCAATGCACAAGATATTGTTTTCTAGAAAAATAGAAAATGTATTAAACTCATAGAAGTCAAATTTGGTAAATACCGTTTTTTGTGAGGTGAAAAAAGTATTCCAGCAAACCAGTGCTGCTGCCATGGCTAAAAACTGTAATATTTGAAAACATACAGTAGATGAAGCTTCGGTTCTGAAACACAAAGCAAGGAGCAGTGTGCTTTAAAGCTACATTCTCCCTAATGGCCAGCAGGGGGAGACTGTTCTGGATGAAAAAAGAAGTTTGGTTATACAGACGTCTTGTGGTGCGTTTACAGCAAACAAAGTGAGGTTTCTCCTTGTGCTACTCATATTAATGGACTCACTCCACAAATATTTACCGCCAAAAGCTAACAGGAGAAGAAGTACAACCACCATAAACAGCCAGAATCAAATCTAAGCTTAGTGATCCAGTTTCACCTCAGCTCGTGTCGCCCATTTAAATTCACATCAGTGTGTTTCTTTGAGCCTTCAGCTGCCTTGTCTCTGATCTCAGTAAACACTTACTGAACTCTTAACTCTTGCTGAATATGACATGATGTTTATTTTATACATTAAAGTTCCCTTTAGAGTTTCTCATTCAGTCACCCTAACACCCTAAAATCTAGTTTTAAAAGACCAAAATCAAAATAGTGACAGTGGAAACACTCAGCTTGAGGCCTCACAATGGGTTTTCACTAACAAGTGGGTGGCTAGCACCCATTTTTCATATACAGGCCACTCCAGTTGCTCCTCAGTAAGACCTGTCTGAGATATCATGTCCAAATTAAATTTTGATCTTTTCAGTGTAAAAGAGAGAGTGCGGGCATCAAAATGTTCCCCTTCAGAGTCCGCTTCACCTTAAATCACATTCTGCCTGCGCATCACTCACAAGCTGCGCATTTCCTGACAAATGAGGGTCATTATGAGTTTGAGAGCGCAGGGAGCTAATTAGAGGTCTCAGATCAGTGGTGCCACTGCTGTGATACACTTTGGTGAATGCACACAGACTTCAAGCTTCAGAGGGACTTTTAAAACATCTGTGCCAGTCCACTGTTTTTAGGATAATGATTTTTTTTTTACATTTCAGATTGCATGTCAGTGAAGAGTGACAGGAAGGATGGAAGAGAGATAATGAAGGAAAGCAAACAACCTAAATCTCCCATTGTCCTTTATGCCTCGTGATGCTAACGGCAGATATAATGTATTAGACAGAGAGTTTGACCAGATTATTTTAACAATAAAAGCAACGTGTGGATGTTATCTAACAGTTTTTACCTTTTCAAGTAGTTTGCTGATGTAAAGCGAACATTATCAGAATCTGCTGGGCTCTTAACATCGGACAAGTCACTGGCAACCTGTTAAGGTTAAGGTTAAGGCTGGAGCTCAGTTAACATCTACCCTCTTTGTGGAATTGTTGTCTATTTGGCATAGCCAGATGGAAAAGTTTGTGACAGAAGAACTACACATTTAGGACTTCATTTGGAAAGAAAAAAAAATCTATAGTCTCTGCTTGTTTAGCAACACAAACAAAGCCCTAACCCTAAATGGGTCATCGAGTGGCCTGCTTTGTAACAAGAACTGGCAAAGTTAACAAAAAGAAAGCAGAACACAGATGAGGCTCTGGGGTTTTTGATGGAGTTAAAGAATGTGCCAGATGTTTCTCAAAGAGTTGTGAGTAAGGAAAGTGATAGCACAGAGGAAGAGGCTGATGGAGAGGTTTTTTTGAGTGACTGAAGGTTGTGTTTGGCTGGAGAATCTGGAGTGCACAAAGAATTGGAGGTTAGTACAAGGAATACCAACTAGGACCAAAGCCAGAAACCATGAGCAGAGCCTGAATGTTGCTGTGACAATCTATCAGAGAGTTGGTAAAAAAAAGCCAGTCTTAGTGCAGGTGCCTGATTAAAAGATGATGTCTGAGAGTGCCAGCTAGGCGTCTAGTGGGAAGACAAGAAGCTATGCCTGTGAAGTGACACAGAAACACAGAAATATAAATGCACAGGGAGGAAGGAAAGTGAGAAAAAGACAAACCTGCAAGCAGATGCTGGAGGCCATACCCTGCGCTGCTCACACGTGATTAGGCGATTGGATAATCACGCAAATAAGCAGGTGCACAGGTGTTTCAAATAAAGCTTGGCAAAAACACTCATACTCATTTAGCACAGAAGCTGAATTGCCAACAGATGAGTTTCTGAGGTCAGATGAGCATGCCGTAGAGCGTGCACAACTCACTTTCAACATCAGTCAGAGGATTAAGACAAAATAGAAAGTGCCTCAGAATCATTAATGGAAAGGATGTCCACAAAACTCAGTTCTTCAAAGTGATTTATTACATGGAGAATTACACGAAGCCTGCAGAGTATTCACTGATCTGAGAAATCCTCCAATACCCCGAAATGTCAAGCTTTTCACAAAAATCACTTCATTTTATATTTTAAGGCATGGATGTTAAAAATCCCATCATCAGTTTAGTGTGTTTAAATGCCTGTAGGGTCTGTGGGAACCATTTCAAACCAATCGCATCAAATCAAATCACGCTTTAAAGGAAAGAGAGAGAAAACATCACTGAATTGTCTGGAGGCACATGCAGATTTCCTGAGATTTTCCAGATAAGCACTGACGGTGAAGTTACCCGTGTGTCCTTTTACACTTCATGGTTGCACTGTGATGGGACGAGATCAGCCTCTGCTGCCTTTTTTCAACTATAGAAGAAGTTGTTTCTCAGCTGGTGAGCGATAAAAACCTCTCACTAGTTGATGCTTCTCCCACTAATAATCATCTCCAGCTTCAAGAGGCATAAGATGAGGTGAGCAGATGCAGACCCTGGTTCATTAATTTGGACATTGTTTTATTAATATTAATATATTCATTGTTGTTTCAGTTCAGTAAATAATTAAAATGTAAGGTACAGGTTAATAGTGCCACACACACTGCAGAGAACTTCTTTTTTGTGTCCCTAGCTGGCGGTCGGCAGGGGAGGTCGTCCCCGAAGCCAATACGTCGCTGTGGGTGCCGCAGAGAGCTTACTTTTATATAGACTTGTAACGCCTGTATGCTAAAGATCACCTTTGTTGATACTGGAACTACTGACCACAGAGAGATAATGGCCACCTATCTGGAGGCACAGGGTACACCGTATACCCACAATATTAGGCATGGTTGTGTCTTATTGTACTCTATGATTATCCCCACTCCCCGAGCTCACCTGTGCTTACACTGACGTTAACAATCCAGGTCTCAGCAGGCATCAGTTTACCTCAAAATCTCCTCTCTCATGTTTGATCGCTCTCTTTGAGGCACTTTTATGCAGTGGATTTCGTTGTTCGGAGACGGAGTTAGAACACTTATGGTTTAAGGATTATGTTTTTGTGTTTCTTTGTGCTTCAGCCTCAGGTATTTTATGTTTGATTCCCCATTGTTTCCTGTTTTTATGCTCATACCACAGTTTTAAATCTCTTTGAGGTTTTTATATGATCTTTAATTTATTAAATTATTATTATTTCTTGTTAGTTTCATTCTCTCTATGTTCTCACTAAGTTCTTTAATGATCTTTACTCTTAGTTATTGCAGTTTTGAAATGTAATTTCTGTCAGTGTTTTTTAAAAATATCTGATTCCTTGTATTTTGCTTTGTTTTACTAGCCTCGCAGTATTGCTCCACGTCAGGTTTCTGTGTGTTAGTACTTTGCTTCTGTGTTTTGCTGCTTTCTGTTTTACTTTATTTTGTGTCTCTTGTGTCTTTCCTTCAGTTTTACTTCTTGTGTGTCATTATCCTGATTGTGTTCAGCCATGCCTCGTTTCCCTCCTGTTTCCACTTTCCCTGATTATCTCGTGTGTATAAATAGTCCTGTCTTCCCTGTAGTCTTTGTCAGATTGTCTATTTGTCCTCCTTGTGTGCTATCTGCCTGCTCTGGATGTTGTTTGTGGTTTCCCTGAAGATTTTGTATACTAGACTTTTTGCATGACCTGAATAAAAATGTGTTTTTTGGGTTTTTTTCTTCAAGACTGTCTCCGAGTCCTGCATCTAGGCCTGCTCTCTGCTGAACGTGGATCTCCAGACACATGCACTCTTGAGAAACATTCCTGCAGAGCACAAGTTTCATGATTCTAAGCATTTTGTGACCTAGCCAGGGAAGCGGTGACACACTATTATCTTAGATATTTAATTGAGAAGATTTTTACTCAGGCAGTGTTGATGAAGCATTGGACAGCCATGGCAGTTAAGAGTGCATGTACACAGAATACAGAGATCACATAACAAATAAACTGGAGCTTATGGTTGAATGTGCACAGTGTGAACAGCCTAGTGTGAATCCACCCTTAAAGATTTGCAGTCAGCAGGTTTGCAGTCAGCAGACAGTAGTTTGTGCCACATTTGGACTTTTTTTCAGACAGGTTTATTTTTTATTGTCACTTTTTACTTTTGCTTTCTCCTTAGGTCAATAATAACTACTTACAGACAGTAAAATATTGTGGTTTTAGTGAAAATACACAACAGCAAACATCATAGGACGGATCCTCCACCACTGAGATGAGAGATTACCTACTCGCAGGTGAGATACAAAACTGTCTGAAAAAAGAGCAAAAGTGCAGAAGTTTAACTAGGAAGTATGACAAGCAAGGAATACGAATTATTAATTAATGTGTTTTGGCTCCACTATTGTAGGAAGTATGCTAACAAATATAAAACCCTGCCTTCAACAGGAGCTATTAAACATAACTGACTACAATGAAGAAACAAAGCAATAATTTGTTCACTTTAAATAGTCTAAAATCAATATAGGCCCTGGGTGAATATGGAGTAGCGAGTGAGGCTGAACTTTATCTGTCCATTCACAGTTGCATTTACACAGATTCCTTTTTACTTTGCCTGGTGTTTTTTTTTTTTCAGTGTTGTATTGTTTTTTTAGATCGCCAACTAAATACCAAGTCTGTTCTGAGGATTAAGTCAGTGGTAACTGGCCTGTGTATATTAAACCTAACTTTTTTTTCCTTCTTCTCTACTGGTTGCTATTTTGTGCAGCTCTGGTCCTGAGTGTGAATGTCACAGGTAACCACTGGGAAACACTGGGAGGCACAGCTGAACATAGCAGAACTAACTTTCAAAGGAAAACTAGAAGTAACTCTGGAAGTAAGACATTTTAAACCGAACCACATCTATAGTTTATTGTAAACACTGAAATGCAAGTGAACTGATGTGAATATTCATGCATGCACAGGCTGATGATGTACACATCTGGTAGTTCAGTTTTTTGTTTTCTAAAAAATGACTGTAGAAGATAAATGTTCTATATCAACTTATGTGACATAATTTGGTTCTTTAATTTTTGGGGAAAAAAGGTTAAATCTTTACTGTAGTAATAAGGAAACAATGCTATTTCATGCAAAGCCAGAAGCAACAACCAGTTTTAGAGCTGCATGATGTCCAGCTAGCAGCAGTCTGTGAATGGTGTATAAATTGCTGAGCGGAGAGCTGTCCATTAACTTGGCCCCATCAGCTTGCTTAGCTCTTTCGCTCTCATAAATCCTTTGCCTGCCTCCTCATCAGTGAGCATCCAGTCTGAGAGAGCTGAAGGTTTCAGGCTCGTCTACCTAAACACAGATGCCTATTTATTATTTTCATAATATTAGCTTTTGTCTGCCGAACACAACAGGTAGGTACTCACTTGTAGATTTCTTGCTGCTAAGAACGAGGTCCTGTTTGCTTAATTTACTTCTTTTCTTTTCTTTCTGAGTATCTTTTATGTTCCTGGCTAGATGGAAAAAAAAAGTAGCTTTATTCCCAACTTGTAGATTTTCAAGTAGATTAGATTTTTTTTGTTATGTAATTAAAATCTCAATTAAGAAACTCCTGGATAAAGAAATGGTCTCTTGTTGCAAATTACATAAAACCTGTTAAATTTTTGTCAAGAGTAAACACATACTGTGCTGAAATTGAATAAAATAAACTGGGTTTTGAGTCAAACTGAGAAAAATAATGAAGCATATTTGTAGCAGCCATTGTTTACCAACACTAAACTATAACCTTTGCATTGGCAGGACTTGAATGTGAATAGTCTGTATATATTTTATAGTTTGTGTTCTACAACTTGTTTCCTGTCACTTTTTTGTAAATGGACTTCTACCAGACTGCTTACATAGCACCTTTCTACTCAGTTTGGCCACTCAAGGAATGTGTCTGTGATTTTCCCACTCACATACACATTCATACCGTGCCTTTACCTATACCTAAGCATTTTTCAATCTAACATTCACACACACCGAGAGACTCACACTCCCAAGCATGCATCAGGGGCAACTCAGCGTTGAGTATTTTGCAGTCTCTGGCACAAAGATCGACTGACCTTCTGATTTTTAGACGACACAGTCTACCACTTGAGCCGCAGCTGCTGGTTAATCTGGAAATTGTGGGCATTATAAAAATGTACAGAAGCTGTTAGTATTGTCTACACCTACTTTTTTGCCCAGGTAGATTTAAGCAGACTGGCAATTTTAAAACTCACTTAAAAAGAAAAAAAAAAGAGTTGACATCTTCAATAGCCAATAACCAATAGCACTAATGTTGCATCACTTCTCTGCCAAAGTTTAACTATAACCAACTTCAGCCTTTACTGCATGTAACACAGCGAAAAGAAGTAGCAGAGATACATCAGCATCCCATTTCCCTGACTGCTGTATCTCACATCCAGACGTGGAGGTTCTGATTTTGATTTATGTTTAGAAATCATTGTAATTTGTTTCATTTTAGCAAAATAGTGCGTGGGGAAAACCAAACATGTATAAGTTGTAACAATAATAAATCTGTACTACATATTAGCAAGACAGAAACTGATTGTGTTAATTAAATAAATGTTTCTAAGCTTTGAGTGCACACAGATTAACAAACTTTTAGATCACACAAGGAAAAGTACTACAACTACACTGCTTTCATCTGTGTATAAACAGCTTTTAAATGCTTTGAAAATTATACTGTATATACTGATGCATAATTCAAATAAATTCTACATATCGTGTCTACTGGGACCCACACTGAGGGTTAACTTCTGTGACTTAATGTGACTGGAAAAACAATCACTATTGTACTTGACTCAACTGTCCAAGAGGCAATGGTGTTTAATTTTTAACACATTTATAAATATGATTTCTCACAGCAGAGGGCCGTAGGTGGATGAAACAACACAGGAAGATAGCAAACAATAGAGTGTGAAGACTGTCTGCAAGACTCAGAGGACAACTAGATGGATGGATGGATGGATGGATGGATGTGTGTAAATCTGTGATTGATTTCCCTGAAACGGGGGGATTCAGATGGATTTCAGAAATCTGTTCACTCCTCACAAATGAATGTTCTCTCCCTCCTGTCACTGGTAAATACTCAATTCCAGCAGAACAGAATCCATTTGGCAAAATGAAAAGAGAGTCCCACTGCTTACTGCTTTTTCTGTCTTTTTATTGTACAGTTTCAGTGGTAATGTGGGGGAAAAAACAGGACTAGGGAGGATGCTTTGGCTCACCTATTATTCCTAAATATAATTCATACAATATATATATGTAGCAAGTAACTTTTATAAACCATGCTGGGAAAATAGGAAGTTACTTAAGCTGATTATATAAAAAAATATGGCCATTTTTCATGGCTATGGGGGAGGTCTTTATCAGCAGGAAAAGCTGTAAACTTACAAAAAGTACAGTTAAGTCCAAAAATGTATGCCCTCCTTAACATTTTCTAGTCTTTGGAGTCTTTGCCGGGGCGATTCTAGGCCACGGGCCTTAAGTTTACCACCCCTAGTCGTAGGCCTACTTTGTTTCTTACCATCCATCCAAACGCCTGTATCAGTAAACATCATCTAATAATGTTTAAGGCTGTGGAGCTTGCTGTTGAACATAAAAATAAAATAATAGCAGAACACGAACACACACACAAAAAAAATTAAGTCTAGACTTCCTTAACTTTCAGTACTTTTCAATACTGTGTCATGCTTAACGACGGTGTTGCGTTTTAATGCTGTGTTAATGGGTGTAATGTATTGTTCCCCTTATACAGCTGTTATGATAAGATAAAGCAGATATAGAGAACAAAGCCCTGTTTGCACAAGGCTGTAAACATATTTAATTGGATTCACTTGCTTTTGGAGCCAGCCTCAAGTGGCCCTTTTAAGGACCTGCAGATTTTCAAACTTCTGCACTGACTTCATTAAATGCTAGGCGACAATGAAAGAATGAAAAATTAAGTTCAGATGTCAAAGTGTTGGGCTTTGGTCAGGGAACTAAAGTGAGTAAAGTTAAAATGACAACTTATTAATGTTAGTAGACCTTGGCCATCATTGTTATTAAGCAGCTGCGGTCATGCTAAAAGCCTGTCATGGTTTATTGACCCCATTCATTCACTCCATGCTCTTCACTTCATATTCCTTGGCTTCAGTTATGATTACTACAGCTGCTAGAGAACTTACGTATGTCATTCTGAGGCACTGGCTAAAACGACTAAAACTATTTTACTTCCTGTGTCTCACTTTTTCCCATGAATATTTTTTTTTACTGTGTTTATTACATCTAGAAATTGCAAAAATTTCCCTTGATAGAAAAATCAACGCACTGAAAATAATCTCTGTGTTTGTTCACCATTTACCTCAGATGGGATTCTTCTTTCACCAGAAAGTTATTTTTCAATAAAATCACGGCTGTGAAGACATTCGTCACCATAACAGGGAGGATGCCTGGAGCAGGGATGGCACGCTACATTTCTACATTTTTCTGTGAAGTGACAGCTGCAGTCTTTCAGTGCTCATTATGGTCGGCTGGAGATGAAAGGAGAACCGAAAGCCCGCTGAAGGAGTGTTTATGTTAAGGTTAGATGTGGTGGGTTAGGCAAGCTGAATGTACAGCATAGGAGTGTCCTCACAAGGATGCATTTTGTTCTTACCGCAGAATGATTGTTGGTTATGGGTAATCAGACGAGCTGAGATATACGCCTACCAAATCTTAACAAACAGCTGACTGGTTGATTCAGCTCCTGTTACGCTGAATGTCTGAACAATTAAAACATAAGTAAAAGTATGACATAGAAGTATAAAGGAAACAACCATGTGACGATGGCGCAATGCTTTTAGATGGAGTTGTGGGAGGCTTCCTGTGTGACCACAGCTGAGCTTTCTCAGGGTGGCTGTTACGCACCTGAAATTCATTTTCGTTATCTGGATTATTGTATTTAAGGACCGACTATGGTAATGCTCTTCTGCCTGATCTTCCTATTTACTTGCTAACCTGGGTTGTCAGAGCTATATGACAACGTACTTACCTGCCATCCCGCCTGGAGTGCAAGAGCCACAGCTGGATCAATGTTGGGATATTTACTCAAGAAAAATAATAAAGGTGTGTAGTCTGTTACTCAATTACTCGCCAGAGAAAGTAATTTGTTGCACTACTCGTTACATTACTTTCTGTAAGTAATGTGGCCTGAAACACATTGTCACATAATGACAAGTTGCCAGTATAAACCTACAGTCCCACACACCCACGCAAATCCCAATTAAAGCGATGGCCACAGTAGTTTTACTTTAGAAACATGAACAGGTAGAAACGGAGGCTGTAGCCTGACTGCTCATCACTGCCTTTGCTACCTGTTGAAGACCAGGCTTTGGCTACTGGGCTGGGGTTGGGATTTACTCAGCTTCGAAATCTTTCTGGGTTTTCCACTTCTTTCTACATTGCCTCACATCAATTCCGAAAAAGTAGCGGGAAATGCACAGGAGCTCACGGTGACAATATTGAACAGGCCACTCGCAATGGTCGTGGCTGCGTCGATGCGACGTGTTGGTACATTTCTTGGGAGGTGCACATCAGGTTACGCCATGAGTTACACTGAAGGGTTTCCGGGAAGTCTACGGTTGTAGGTTTCCAGCTGAAGCATAACTCCACAAATCGTGACAGAACATATTAGAATAATTTCCATTCACACACCTCTTTATAGATTTGGTCAAGTGCACTGCAAACCAGTTTTTTGAAGAGTTTCTGCCTGGATTTTGTTGGTTTTTTTGCTAATGTGACAGCCTGGCTCGTCCAAAATTTAACTAGGTAGACATGCATTCGCTAAACAGGCAGAGATTTTCCCTCACACACATCTGCAAATATGCAACTGCAGACTGCTGATTGATGGTGGCCAATTTTAACATATCACAGAGGTGTGGCAGTGATAGTGACGGTCTGCTGAAGATGCAAATTTTTCTGATTTAAAATCTGAACAGTACCTCACTCCTATATTGACAGAACCCATCCAGAAAAATCACTTTCATGGTCCTGGGTCTGTTTAGAGTGAGTTTTTTTTTTTTACTTTGGTTTTTCTTTTTATATTTAAATCTGTGATTCTTGCTTTTCTTAGTGTTTATATCCTGATCTTCAACAGGTAACAAAAGAAGTAATGAGCAGTGACATTGCTTTGAAGTCTCTTTGGACTTGTTTTAAATGTCTCTTTGTGTTTTGGGCTTTGTGTTCAAACTTAAACACTAAAAGAAGCTCAACCAACTAATCTTAGGAACTAAGCTAACTAAGCTAGCCTGCTAGCACACGGTGTGGGGGTTCCTTGTTTCTTTGTTATTTTACTCAAGTAATATGGTTATGTTGATTTTCTTCATAAATTAATTAACCATTTAACAATTTCGCATTTCACATTATTTCATAAAAATACTCCAAATCAAAAGATGTTAAATTTATATTTATACATCTAAAAGTTTTAAATCTAAAGTCGACCTATTCTTCTTATTTTCTGCCCTGTACTTTTATCCTTGGGCTTTGCTCGAGTAGCTTTGCATGATTCACAGTTCAAAATAATCCTTACCTTAGACTGGGCCTTGAACCAAGCCATTTAGGACCCTTCCATCTCCACTGCTCTCTTCTCAATGTCAGCCCATCTGTGGGCGGGGCTTCTGTGCTTGCATGTACCTCGTTATTTGAACCTTCTCCCTTTTTAAATATAAACATCCAATCTACATGAGAGAAAATAAGAAAAAGCACAAGAGGTCCACTTCAAGGCTATTTAACAGTTTTGCACGATTCATGTCCGAAGCAATTAGTTAATTATAAAAATCCATCGCGACCATTTTACTATCAGTCGACTGACTGATTATTTGACCTGTCATTTGAGAACTTGTAATAGTTACATTCATCTTAAGGGTAATGGGGCTGGGGCTGTATTATGTCAGAGATGGTCCTCACAATATTAGAATTACACGCATGTGAGAGTGTATGTGTATGGTTCGTCTAAGGAGTGGGAGTTTGTGCAGCATGGCAGCTGCCATGTTCACTTTCTGTTGTTTAGTCGCATGCTGCTCCAAGTGCACACACACACACACACACACACACACACACACACACACACACACACACAAAAGAACGGGAGCTATTATCAGAAAATCAAATTCATTTTGATGGCTTCACTTCATTTAACCAAAGAGCATCCACGA
>VVHJ01025519.1:14375-24731 GCA_015107715.1 Tylochromis polylepis
GGGCGCGTGCGCGCACACACACACACACACACACACACACACACACACACACACACACACACACACACACACACACACACAAAATAAGCTCTTCAACACATGCAATCACAACGAACGCAGAGAGAAACGTTCAAATACGAGCTCTATTTCTGTTTTCTGTGTTTTATTCACACACTCAGGCTCCGTAGTTGAAACACTTCTGATTAGCTCATTATCTAGGAAGCTGCAGTCAGGCGCCCTGGTCCTTTACCGCGTTACACGATCACCTATGTACAATATGTACGTGTACTGTCTGGTAAAGCCATGCACACACACAAACGCACGCACACACGTGTATATATATTTATATATATTGTCTAGCTGACTGGCCCTCAAGAGCTCAATGTCTCAGCAACAGCGTGAAATAAGCTCCAAAAACAAGCGATAAAGTGAGGTAGAGAAAGACATGCAAGGACAGAGAGAGAGAGAGAGAGAGACTTCCAGGGCAAGCTACAACTGGGAGTCCAGAGGGGGAGAAATGAAGGGAGGATGTGGGATCATTTTAATCTCATTATAACATTTATATTAAGAGGAGTAATTACTCAACCCTTCATTAGGATTTCTTTCTTCCTGAAACTCGCTGGAGGGCTGAGAGGACTAAAGAGCACAGCCACCGAGAGCCACTGAGAAGCTACAGCTATCCACTCAGACGAAACAACGCCTGTGTTTACATACTCAGGGAATTATAGATTTCTAAGCCTGGGTTTGTTTTACATTATGCAGTTTGGGCTCAGTGGTATTAATGCAAATGCTATACATTGTGCATGAAAACAAGTAATTCCACAGCAAAGAGGGGATTAGGAGGAAGAGACAAAGAAACTGGCAGCCTCATTACGATACATAATCATGTTTTTCCTCATTAACTCATGCTGCATGTCCCTGTGTTACCAAAAACACATGACTTCTAAAGTCACACTGGACCACTGGATTGATCATTCGCAGTGTTGTTGCTCACACTGACCATAAACAAAGACTCCTGATCTTTTTCATCTGCTGAAAGTTCCATTAAACATAAATTTGACATTATAAGAGAGAGACATGGCACTCAAAAGAGTAAATAAACATTAATTCAGCACAAATGGTCAGCAAACTTTTGCTTGTTTTTTAAATAAGGTTTGATCATTAATCCTACACATGCAATTCTTATACCTTAACGGCAACTAAAGTTAATTTAGATACCACTTATAAGTGCCCAGAAGCATTACAAGATGTCTGGGGAGTGCAAATAAATCCATCTAATATGGAAACCAGATTGATAATTATTCTGCAACTAATCAGGTAAACTGGAGTCCCCACCACAACTTAACTTATTATTAGCTCATGAAGTATGAAACCAAGGGGTCTTAGATTGTTCAAGCATGTAAAATGTTTAAATTTCAATGTCACACTGTAATAACTGTATAGTAAAAATGCAGTGGCTCATTTGCAGTGGACCCTTCTGTTTAATGGGGTCTCAGGTGAGATCAGATTTTGTTGGAATGGCATAACCTGTCTGTCGTCTGTTAGCCATCTTCAGTGTTGCCTGCACATTTGTTTGCTAGTATGGGAGAGTTTTAAGCTCAGTATGAGAGGAAAGAAAAGAAATGTAAATGAGGTATAAAGAAAATGCTTCAGAATGGAGGTGCTCATACATCCTGTGAGACGTGCTCATACTTGTGTTTTTATATTCATGTTATATAACATTCTTATAATAGTTCATCTTTATATACTTCACATCTCGTGTCTTGTGAAAGAAGTTTTCATGCATGAGGAAAACCTGGTCTCATAAAATTTCCATAACGCATAACAGTCTTAAAATTCCTACACATCTTTAGTGACATACCTGAGGTCCTCGGGTGTTTCAGGCACTAAGGGCATGCAGGTGAGTCACGCTTGCCCCAGATTTGCTGGGACAAGTAGAATGTCACAGACTGCTTAGACCAAGACCTTGATCCTCAGGGGTTGACTATATCAGCAGAAGAAATCACTCTGTGTAAAATGAAAGGCTTACTTGCGGTGTTGCTTATATTTTACAGTCTTTCTGTTCATCGTTTCAGCTGGTGAGTTCACAGAATCATTTTCAGACTCCACATGTCGAATGAAAAACTATTGTTTTCGCAAACAATCAAAATGATCTAACAAGTTAAAAATTCTAACTTTACTGCTGAATACTTCCTGTAAATAAACATCTGACCGTATGGATGGAACATTATTTAAACACTCTGAAAATGCTTAATCTTATATAAACTAATGTTAGCAGTGAGGTTTTAATTCATGTCTGACAAGCTGACTAAAAGCAGACATTCAGAGACTGATTTTTCAGTCAAAATAGAGAACAATGTTCAAACTGAGCTATAATAACAATGAATATTTAAATTATATTTTGTTATTATACATAATACTGTTTTATAAACATTTACCACATCAACACAAAAGTTCACTAAATGCTGATGTTATCTTATTTCTATTTTCTATTTATCACAGTATCACTCTATCACACCTGCACAGCTTTCTAACTCATCGCTAAGCTGTGACCATGTAGAAAACAAATCTATTTTATAAACATGACATTGCATTTGTTCACTAATTTGTAATTATGTGAGTTATCTCTGGCTTCTGATCTGCTCATTTATTGGTTACTAATGATGAATGCTAGAAATAATGTCTGAGAAATGTGATGCCAGAAAATCATTGCACTGCAGTGCTCAGCGACTATAACTTAAACTCATATTTGTCTTTTTAAACTGTGTCTTGTCAGTCGTTGTTTAACATACTGTGTGGGAAATAAATATTTGAAGCTGAATTTGTAAGTTTGCTCACTTACAAAGAAATAAACAGTCTCTAATTGTTATGGTAGTTTCATTTTAATGGAGAGAGACAGAAAATAAACCCAAAATCCAGGGGGAAGAAAAACACACTCGATAATAGTGTATAAGTTATAAATTTCATGTCATTGAGTGAAAAATTTGGTGCCCAAGCGAAACATGAAGAACCCCTTGTTAGCAAGCACAGTGGTAAGATGTTTCTTGTAGCTGGTCACCAGCTTTGCGCACATCTCAGGAGGGATTTTAGCCCTCTCCTCTACATAAACTTTCTAAATCCTTTAGATTTCTTGGCTGCAACTTGGCAACTCAACATTTCAGCACCCTCTGCAGATTTTCTACAGGATTGAAGTCTGGAAACTGGCAAGGCCACTCCATAACCTTAATGTGCTTCTTCTTTAGCCACCCCTTTGTTACCTTGGTGGTATGTTTTGGGTCACTGTCATGCTGAAAGACTCGTCCATAACTCATCTTCAGTATTCTGGCTGAAGGAAGGAGGTTCTCTCAATAGATTTTATGTCCCTGCCACTGTCCATTGGCCACTCAATGCGGTGAAGTCATCTTGTAACCTTAGCTGAAAAATAGCCAAACAGCATAATGTTTCCACCTCAATGCTTCTTTCTCCAGACATGGCAGGTCAAGTTGATGCCATAGAGCTCAATTTGGGTTTCAAATGACCACAGCACTTTCCCCCAAACTTTCTCTTAATCATTCAGATGTTCACTGACAAACACTGTACAGTACATGTGCCTTCTTGAGTAGGGGGGACCTTGCAGGCATTCCAAGATTTCAATCCATCATGGCGTAGTGTGTTATCCATGGCGTGCTTGGTGAATGTGCTCCCAATTGCCTTCAGATTATTAACAAACTCCTTCTGTGAAGGGCTGCTCCACCTTTCCCATGATCATCCTCATCCCAGGAGGCATGATCTTGCATGGAACGCCACACCAAGGGCAACTGATGGTTATTTTATATTTCTTCCATTTCCAAATAGTTGTCACCTTCTTACCAACCTTCTTGCTGATGGTCTACAGCAGGGGTCTCAAACTCCAGTCCTCGAGGGCCGCTGTCCTGAAACTTTTCCATGTGTCCCTGCTGCAACACACCTGAATACAATTAGTAGGTCATTAGCAAGAGTATAGAACTTGACTGCATGCTGAAGTGGCAACCCCTAACTCTACTCAAGTAAATTTAAGTAAATGTAAGTGTTTGGAAAAATGTACTTTTATTGCACCATGTTCATTCACTCATGAGCTGCTGTAACATGAATCAAATGGCTGAATTGCCACCTCAGCATGCAGTCCAGTTCTATACACTTGCTAATGACCTACTAATTGTATTCAGGTGTGTTGCAGCAGGGACACATGGAAAAGTTTCAGGACAGTGGCCCTCGAGGACTGGAGTTTGAGACCCCTGGTCTACAGTGTTTGACGTCCTTTGACGGCTCTTTGGTCTTGGGCATGGTAGTGGAGAGGGCGAAATGGAAGAAACTGATTATGTGGACAGGTGTGTAAATGGAATCCACTGTATGTGAGAAGTCACACAACACATCATTATGGGTGAATCTGCACAGAGGATTTACAGGAAAGTCTTCTTTCTTCTTGGGATGAGGAAAAATCGGGGTTGAGAGAGATAGGAGGGATGTAGAAGAGAAATTCTGCATAGTTACTTGTACCTGTTAAAGACCAGATTAACTCGCACTGTTCATAATGTTTTAAACTGAAACAAAAGAAGATCAAATGTAGAGTGTTTTTCTCCAGTAACACCTTGCTTTACATTCATGCTCTCACACGTTCAAACTTAGAAGCCTCCCATAACAATGCTTGATATCACACCTGACTTGCCAAAATATCTGTAGGTATGCTATAGATGTAGGTGTTGATACAAGATCATATCAGATAAAACTGGAAGGAACACACTGCTTTTTAATTCATAGCAAGACTTATTTAATCGATTTAAGCAATGATTCGAATTAGTTAACAATGCAAGGAATAAAACCTTCGAACCTTTTTATGATATACCTAAATCTTTGACCCACCTGTGAAAGTCACTCTAATAAATCATAGCCCACAAACCAATGAGTGGCAGCACAGTAGATATGTCTACTTCTTTTATACTGTCTGTGACCAAGACCAATATTCTGTGTGATACCTTCATTCAGCTGAAGTGAAATGAGAGATTTGGGTATATATTCCCCAAACTTTTTGTCATAGCATCAATAAATCAAGGCCTGACTTGTCTGTCTAAACAGTCTAAGCTCTGAGTAAATCCATCATTCACTGTCTAAAGGCTGACTGATGTTTCCACCGGGGAACAAAGTGATTGAGAGCCACCACTGGCTCACAGCACTGATCCCATATTAAGCTCTGCAGACTAGTTGTACTGCACCATAAATAATTTAAGTCCTGCTCCTTTATCTGCAGCACTTTGTTACCCCTTAAAATGAAATGAGATGTAGGAAAAGATAGAGAATGATGAGACAGGCCAAAACACAACACTGATATAAACATGAGAGGCTTCTTAGTTGAAGCCAACATGAGGGTCCTTTGTGGACCTGCCAAGCACAAAATAGTCATCAAAATCAGGGAAAACAGGCTAAATCTGTACTGATTATTTCATCTTTTAGGAATTGGGGATAGGTTGGTACTAGTCTGGCTGACTGGCTCGTGGCAGCGTCACACACAGTGAGATGGAGAGCAGACGAAAGTAGCAAAAAGCATTAGAGGCTCACATCATTAGGGTGGGCTCAACATCAGTTGACTCGTGGTATAATTTAGTCTTTGCCAGCGTAATTTACAATGCTAGCTTCGTTGTCACTGTTTCGACAGACCAACCGTGGTGTATGTCCTACCCTTTTTGTGTTTGGCACGTTATTTAGCTCTTTTTACACTTACTGATTGCTTATTATTTATCATTTTATTTCACGGTGACGTTTAAGCACTAAAACTACTTGACTACGACCAGGAAAAAGTTGTTTGGGTTAAAACACATCACAAACATGATCCTTCTTATTGCAGAAGACAAATGCTATAACCCAGCTCATCAGGGCCAGACAGCAATGAACACCCTGGGCACAAATGACAGAACCAGTTTATACTTCAAGATAACATAAGAATATGCCAGTATTTCTGGTTGTAAATTAAGTGAGAAGGGAGCCATAGTTGCTATGCCTCATTGTTTTGGTTTGGGATGCTGGTGCTCTTGTGTGACATGTTGAATTTTGCACCTTCAAGGTAAGAATTGCATTATGAACTACAAATTTCCCTTGTTTCCTGTTTCACTGAACATCGTCTCATTCAAGAGCATCAAACACTTTCATCCTGTCAGATGATGCTGGTAAAAGATCAACACAATTGTCAGCGTGTTGGTGCCTTGACACATCGGCCACAAATGGAAGGAACACGTTGCTGACATGTCAGTCGTCCTTTGTGTTTTGTGTTATGCATTCTGTTCTGCTTTGTTTTTACTCACTGATTAGTTTACTTTAGTTTTACTCACTTTTTATTTTCACTTTTACTGGTTGGTTGAGGCACCTCTGGGTGTGTTTTCATATATTCGTCATCACATTTGCCGTGGAAGGACTCTGCGTACTTATCTAAGCAATGCCAAAGCATTTGTTTATTGCCCCAGGAATGAGAACAGTCTGTCTTAATGTAAGAAATAATAGTGAAGGATGTTGTTCATGTATAAAAGTTACTGTAATATTATAATGAATAAATTCCACCACAGTGGATCATCTGCCTCCATCTCACCCTGTCGCTAGCATCCTTTTCTGTCACAACAAGAATTACATGATGATTACATATCTGGCACATCCTCCTTCATTACTTTCGCGAATCTGTGGTCTTTCTCTTTTCGTCCTGCCTGACAGCTCCACATCCTTGGTCCAATATATCCACCATCCCTCCTCTGCGCATGTCCAAAACATCTCAGCTTTGCCTCCAAACCTTCTTCCTCACTCTTGCTGCTATCATTCTGTCACAAACCCCACAAACGCCCCTGACACTTCTCCACCCACTCCACCCTGCCTGCACTCTCTTCTTCACCACCCTTTGCACTTTCAGTTGCTTGGGATGACTGATCCCAGGCATTTCAACTCATCTACTTTCACAGCCTCTGCTCCTTGCACCTTCACCTTTCAACCTGCTTCCCTCTCATTCACATGCATGTACTCTGTCTTGCTTCTACTAACTTCCGTTCCTTTTTACTCCAGAGCATACCTCCACCTGCTCCCTATTCTCATTACAGATCACAGTGTCAACAAAGACTTTTGCCCGACTTCATCTGACAACACGTCCATCACCACTGCAAACAATAAGGGGCTCAGAGCCGATCCTGGATCCCCTACCTTGAGCCCATCTGTCGCTCCTACTACACACTTCACCACTGTCCTCATACATGTCCTGCACCACCCTGACGTACTTCTCTGGTACTCCTGACGTCCCCATGCGGTACCACAGTTCCTCTAGTGGCACGCTATCATATGCATTCTCTCGAAAGACACAGTGCAACTCCCTCTGACCTCCTCTGTACTTCTCCATCAGCACCCTCAAAGCAAACATCACATCAGTAGTGCTCACAGATCATCATCTCTCTTCTCAACCTAGCTTCAAAAACTCTTTCCCATATCTTTATGTTATGGCTCATCAGTTTTATCCCTCTAATGTTAAAGCCAATAAAGGACCCACAACACTGGACACTGTAGGCAAGAATAGCAAACCAAAAGGTGATTTTAATTTCAATTAAAATTGCAATTAAATGGTGTTGGGCGTAAAACACGAGGGGACTGGAGAGTCAAGGACAAAACAAAGTAATCAAGTAAAGGGTCTCAAAAAGAAAATCTCAAAAGTACAAAGAGGACACAGTGAGGGTTTAGGCCTAGCACACAGGGAATCGGGTAAATAAAAGGACAGATCAACAGTTAACAAAGGGCACACAGTGCAAATACATTTGGACTGTTATACCTTGCACAAAGGGTACAGCCAGTGAGGGTGGGGTAGATCATCAGGACGGAGGGAAACAGACAAAGGCACGATGTAAAACCAGCCAAAACACTCAGAGAAAGTGAATACATAAATAAAACAGAAAATGACTAAAACAGTTTGAACACAAACATGGAGAAACTGGGAAATGGTAGGCACAAAAAGAAAACTGTACAAAGAACAAGCTCAGAGTTCTACCAAAACAAAACCTTAGCTAGTCACTGGTTAACACTTTCATGCCAGTTTAGTATTAGTGACTGTGAACAGAAGCAAGTGATCTGAACCTCCAAAGTAATTCATCCTAATTCGGCTTGATTAATATCTAAATACTCAGACTGGATATCGAGCACTGACTGACTAGTTCAGGAGAACAAGCTATTGGATTTAGAATGATCTTCCTTTAAGTAGATCATCTCCACACCCATGTGGAAGACTGCTGCAGGGAAAACACAGGTATCACGTGCACGCCACTTCTGCTGAACTGCCAAGTGGATTTTATCAAGCCTTTTCTAAGAAATGCATTTATTCTAAACCTTTGATCTTTCTCAATAGCTGAATCTTCTTCCTTTAGTCTTCTGTTTATATTTTAAGGCTTAACTGACGTCTATATTGCACTGCAGAGTAAAATTTGATCACCTTATCATCATTTCAACCTGGATACGAACACAATAACCATGTTGAAGTCTGTAACTGCTGTGATTAGTTTTCAATGGATTGCACCGTTCTTTATTCACTATAATTCCTTTCCAAACCTTTAACAGTTATTGTTCATTTTGCGAAAACTCCGCAGAAGCTCCTCACACACGGGCTAAAACTTTGGCTACTAACAGACTGTGATTCAAAAATAAGTGTCTGTGATGAATAACAATGACTCTCCTCACCAAACTTCAGTAGCCTCTATCTCCCAAAGCCTTAGCTGCTTCAATTATTTAGCTTCAGCAATGAGGATGGATTACTTTCCCGATCTCGCTCTCCAAAAATGGCAACAGTCTCATTAGGATTTTAATGGGCCCCCTACAAGAAGGATGGGAGAAGAGAGGCAGATGATCGAGAACTGGAGGGGTGAAAGGCAATTTTTACTGCCACACATTCTTCGCTGTTTTAGGTGGAGGATATTTTTAGGTCTTTGGAGGATTTCTCATCGGTAGGTTTCTTTAAATTCACAGCTTTTTAAGTATTTAAGAAAAAGAAAATTACATTTAATCTTTTTTTAATAATACCAGGAGTTATATTTTTCAGTCGTCAGGTTCCAAGTGAACACCCATAATATCTGAATTGTGGTTTTCCTTGTTACAGGTCTGCTGCTGATCCCACAGGGGGAAAAAAAGAGAGAGAGAGAGAATAACACTGTGTTATGGCATTAATTGGAGTGACTGGGGAAATACTGTATGATGATGATGTGAAGTCAGTTCAAATGTTATTTCTTGATTTTTATTTATTAGTTATGTAAAATATATTCTCTAGCTACAATGAAGCCATCTTGGAATTATTCAGCTGATTCTACATGATTAATCATCAGAGCCATCCTTAGTTGTTAATTTGTGTGTACCATGTTGTAAAAAGTTACTCACTGATTAACACGGAGCCAGGAACCAGAGAGCAGCTACACCCAGCTTTACTCCCGGCTTCTTTCTGTCTTTATGTTTGCTCTCACCGCTCTACCTTTCCTTGTATCCTTCCCTCTTCGTTGGTCAGTGCTCTCTTCCTCCCTAGAAGAATGGCTTTACATTGGCACCCTGGCTAACACACCTACTGCCTTATTTCTTTTTGAGTTTTGAATGCTTACCTGCTCACTCTCCAGCAGCCCTCTCTGAAATCTCTGTTTCATGTTGTTTTGCCTGAAAACAAGGCAACTGGATTTCTTTTAAGTTTGTGAAGACCAAAACCCTTACTGGGGATTCATGCTTCAGCGGGAAACCGACACTGTAGCTACATCATAACTACAGACCTCTCTTTTATTGTTTTTTTTCCACAACCACGGGGTAATTAACACATATTGCACTAGTACAACTATAAATGATGGCAACAATGTCAACCACTTGCGTCGTAGGCTCTACAGAGATTCCCTGTTGAAGTCTAAATCAGGCCTTAGCGAGGTTGTCTACTTGGTGGCGATCCTGAGGGTCATTGATCCACTACTGATCATGTGAGTGAGTCACATGTGGAGGCAATGCTTGCCAACATGTGGGGCAGGCAACTGCTTGGTGTCCAAGTCCAGTGGGGGCTCAACATGGATTGACAACTTTAAACTACAGCAGTGGCAATGTGTAGAATTTGCAGTGACAGTAAGAAAAGCCTGACCTCCTTAAGGGTGCCGCCATCTGACTCCACTCGACAATGAAAGCGACTCATTGCAAAAAAAGAGAAATTATCCTTCTGGCAGTAAAAAGCATCTGCACACAAAAGACAAAATTTCAGCATCTGAAGACAAAATTTACATCACCTGGACCCTAGCAGACCTTAGCAGATTCATGGATGCAAAAAGTATAACCGAGGAGTAAGTCAACTTAATTGGCGAGAAGCTGTGCTGGTTA
>VVHJ01025522.1:0-21011 GCA_015107715.1 Tylochromis polylepis
GTTTCTTTGCAGGTCACCATGGTTAACAATGGAAGAACAATGATTTCAAGCATCACCCTCCTTTTAACATGTCAGGTCTGCCATTCTAACCCAATCAGCCTGACATAATGATCTCCAGCCTTGTGCTCGTCAACATTCTCACCTGAGTTAACAAGACGATTACTGAAATGGTCTCAGCAGGTCCTTTAATGACAGCAATGAAATGCATTGGAAAGGTTTTTTGGGATTAAGTTAATTTTCATGGCAAAGAAGGACTATGCAATTCATCTGATCACTCTTCATAACATTCTGGAGTGTATGCAAATTGCTATTATAAAAACTTAAGCAGCAACTTTTCCAATTTCCCATATTTATGTGATTCTCAAAACTTTTGGCCACGACTGTATACCAAAGTATTCTGAGGCAAATATGAAGCCATCTGTCTGACAGCTAAAGTTTGGCAGAAATTTGGTCAGGCAACAGGACAATGATTTCAGACACAGCAGGAAATCTACAAAACAATGACTGAAAAAAAAGAAAAAAGAAAGAAAACTAAAGAAAAGGACAACAAGGTGTTGAAGAAAAAAAATGAAAGTGTAGATGTCAGTTCCAAAACTAGGAAGTGATAAGGAAATATCCACTGTGTGGGGGCCTACAGGTGATTGTTTGGTAAAGGAGGGATTGAAAGTGGCACACAGCAGGGTCAAATTTGGGAAATGGGAAATTCTGCCATTGCACCCTTCTGCCAGATAGTGAGGCTGTGTCCTGTATATGTTGAGGACAGTGAATTATGAACAAGTGCATGTTGCACTGCCGGGATTACATGCGTGCCTGGACAAGCTCACATACTCTTCTGGGAAAGACCGTTAAAATGAGAGGGGGGAAAAAGTAACATGGACCAATAAGGGATTTTTTCAAAACCTTCTGAACAGTTTCTCCTATTTTCACAAACTTATCTTTACAGGAAGTAACCTTAAATCTCTTGGCCAAAATTGGCTTTATTTTTATTTTCCTTATTTTTTTAATGCAAACAAAAAAATAGTTTCTTGGCTACAAATTGTAAAACCGAGTCACAGATATAGAGCTTTGGATGTACATGCAGGGATACCTTTATGACAACAGACTGCATACAGCAGCATGCTGCACACACACACCTACACTAAAATGTAAACACGAGTTCACAAACACAGATACCTGCTCACAAGTGCTGCATTAATGCAATTTATATCCAGCAATAAAGCAGGTCTATAAATTGCTGCATTCATTTGTTGACTTTCATTGATTTCTTTGTGAGGTGCTGTAATTATTATTAGACACAAGAGGTATAGCGCGGGATGAAAGGGAATGAGAGGAAAAACACATACTGACTCGGTGACGGAGGGAGGCAAACAGAGGAAGAAAAAACTAAATCCAGAAGAAGATTGTTGTGTGGCTGTCAGATGGATTGACGCTTGGGTGGCAGAAGAAGGAGAAACCAATACGAAGGCAATTTCGGCATCGTTATTACATATAAGAACAGAGAGAAGAAAACATGAACAGATAGAAATAGATAACATAAATATTTCTTCTTCTCTTCTTTGAGTTTTTTTAACTATACCAAACCCTTATCTCCTCTCCTTACTTCAATACTTTCTCTCCCTCTGTTCCCTTCCCTCTACGCCGATTTGTCACATCTCCAGCAAACACGCCAGTTTTTAATCAATCACCACAGCGAGCAAGGATGAACTTCCATCTCTCCCTCTCTCCATTTTTGTTTAGCATCTATAATTCCCTTATTTCAAATGTCTCTTTCAATCCTTACAATCTTCCCTCTTTAATATGGAGAGTAAATTTCCCCCCATTTCCTTCGTCTTTAGTCCTCTTTTCATCTGTTTTCCCCAAATCTCAGTCACAACATAGAAACACTGTCATCACATAGGCACAGAATTGTAACAGCAGGAAAATATGTTTGCTGTTTGGGCTTGTTGTGTTGAATTCTAATGAGCTATCAGGCTCTGCAGGAAAAGAGCTTTCTCTTTTTCCTGTCGGGGTGATTTGCACTACTAGAAAATAGAAAATGAGAGAGCCCAGCAGCCAAAAAAGGCATTTTCTGGTCTTAGCATAGCCTGGATTATTACAGAGGATATTGCAGCAGTCATACCACGGGATAGTGACAGATATTTATCACCAGCTTATATGGCTCAGCAGAGATTTCATTCAAATCCAATAAAATACATGACAAACACGTAAATATGGCATCAATTTTTAAAAATCTAATGAAACGGGTCTTGCCTCAGCCCTTCTTGTAAGTGCACCATGTCATAGCACTGGCTCAAACACAAAAATACCGCAAGTGTCACTCCGGACTATGCAAGCGCAACATCATCAGCAAAAAGAGGAACCAAGAGCACACGAGGAAGAAAGAAACAAAATAGGAGGAGTGACAAGAGGAAGCACAGGGAGAATATTGTGTTAGTGGGTGCAGTGTAAGAGATACAAGTCACATAGCTGTAGGCAACCTTGGGACCTGAGAGCTTTGTTCATGAAAAGTCGACCTCTCTCAAACACAGGGGGAGAGGAATCATAAACACAGAGATCTGTCACCCCGAGCACAGCTGGGCCACCCTGCTCGGTAACCTTGGCAACTCCCTGACCAATGGGTGGTTGGCAGGAGGTCCTTAAAGAACTGTGACACTGATACAAACACATACAGACTCAGAGCACTGCTGCCTACAGGTACAATGGTAACCATGATTAGGGAGGGTAAACAGGTGTTAGAGAGGCCTCTCTAAATTGAGAGAAGAGTAACATGTGCCTGCACTCACACTCACACACACACACACACACACACACACACACACACACACACGAAGTGAGGCATCTGGGGTGAGCTTCAATGTTATCCTCTGTTTAAACATAATCTCCCCACACACCCCCAGTCCACCTTGCTGATTTACACTGGATGGCTGACTAATGAAGAGAGAGAGAGGCAGTGCCCAAGCGTTCATAAACCTTAAATGGACGGGTGATTTTTTTTAACCTGTTCTGAATCTCTGTGCTTTCTCAGTGTCTTATCAAAGTCGCTGGAGTCTCACAAGCAAGGTGTCCTTTGACTTTGATGCTGCGACACGCTTGGGTTTTCATAGCAGTGAATCTCACTCCCAACAGATACTTATTAAGGACCCCTTGGCTTCACATTTAAATGCACGGGGCAAGCATCAGCCTTCAAGTGGACAGCTTATGTTGTAAAGGAGCAAATTTTGTCTGGGAGTTTTCTTGTTTTTGGTGCTTAAATCTAACCAGAGGGCAAACAGCAAAAATAACCAACCACTAAAAATAAAACTAATCAGAAACTGGAAACATGGCTGGTAAAAAAAAACCTCCCTTCCTGTTTAAAGGGAGTTTTTCCCTTCCCACTGTCACCAAGTGCTTGCTCATAGGTGGGGTCATCTGACAGTTGGAGTTTTCTCTGTGTTATTGTAGGGAATTATCATACAATAGAAAGTGTCTTAAGGTGACTGTTGTGATTTGGCGCTATATAGATAAATTTGACTTGAATTGAATTACATTATTGCTTGTAACCCTTTCAGAGCATAGCACTGAACAGAATCCTGCATCACATTCATTGGTCTCATATGAGTATGCATTTAAGGCCTTGCTAGAGCAACAGTTAAATAGTAAGAAATAAACAATATAGTAAATAAAAAAATATGTATTAGTAAAATATGGTTCAACCGCTCAGTCTCTTTCATCCTTTTCTTCAGTTCTTTCTAGGCCCCTGTCTACCTATTCATTCTCTATTTCTATATCATCCCTCCTTTCAGCCCTCTCCTTGCACTTCTTTCTTGTCCTTTCATATCCACATGTAGTTGCTCCCTCAATTTTCACTTCATGACTTCGTCTCCCTCCCCCCTTTATCACCCTCGTGCCACCTAAATTTCCCAATTTCCGTCTTCCTACTCCTCGAGCACCAATTCGCCATCTATGTCATCTTCCACTCCTCCCTTCATCTCTCCTCTGCTTTGTCTCGATTGTCCTCTAGAGTGCTGTGATGGCTGAAGGATCCAAACAGGTCTTGGATGATTTGCCACCAGCTCTATCTGGAAGAGGACTCAGCATAATCTTTATCATCATCACTGAAGTCATTATGGTAAATTGGCAAAAGCTTATAGGCTTACATTATACAGATACTTACTTCCTGTTTCAAGATATATGCAGCAGAGGTGAAGAAATGATGGCAATTTTTAGTACAATTTCTAGAGTCGTTATGCTAAATGTGGAGACGGTGATAGGATGAAATTAAGTGGCAGAAAACGGCTTGTTGCACAATGGAGTTCAGCATATGTAGGATAAGTGGAGAAATTTTCCTTCACTAGTAAATGTTACATAGTATTACATAGCATCGCTCACAGGTATGTATGACGTGTGGGGGGACCTGATAGCCTGGCTAGGCCATTTACATTGCATCATTTTCCTACTCACTTTACCTCTATTTCCTGTCTCCAGGAAATAAAATGAAAGAAAATTCTGTGTGGTCAGAAAACCTCCATATGACAAAAGCATACTGAGGGATTATAAAAAGTGAATTAATGTTTATATATTATATGCTTCTCTTGATTGATGTGACCTTATCAGCTCAGTGGGTCAGATCCATTTTCGGGTAATAAGAATTTGAAATTCAGATCCAAGAAATTGGTATTTTTCAGTGAGGGGACGGCTTCACAAGTGACAGCAGCTATGTAAAAGCGCTTTACCTGAAGTAAATGCTCCTCTATATAGTATAATCCAAATATATTCATAATGTATGAAGCATTTAATTTCAGATTCACTGCTTTCAGCCCACTCGTCTGACCTCTTTTTCTCCCTCCATTTCCAAGCTTTCATTGGCTGCTACAAGTATGGGTACAATTTTTCCAAAGCCTTTATTGTCCTTTTGAAAATTATTTATTGCAGTGTTAGGTTGGAAGGATAGTGAATTCACAAAGTGTTGCGTGTCTTTGTTGGAGAACAGGACCTTTACCATGAAGCCCCCCCTCAGGCTATCATTGATAATGTTGCAGTGAAGGTTTCAATACATTCTGCTCTTCCTTTTTAGGAATAACGGTAATATATAGCAGTCAATGTCATGAGGGGAAAAGATGCATTTTCTAAAGTGGTACCTTCCCATGGTGTCGTATAGACAGAAAATCACTCACTGGCAATCCACTCAACTCTAAAATCACTCAGTGGTCATCAGAGACCCTTAAAGCCTGACAGAGAGTAGCTGTCAATTATTCACACGAGGATATGTAATTCAGCCGAGTCAGGTATGTGTACGTGTCGGCATTGGCACGTATGTGAATAAATATGCAAATCTGAAGGTTTTAGTGTTGTGAGCTTCAAGTAAAACGTGGCAGAATATGCCACGCATGCATGTACGTACTATAGTATTAGAACATAAACGGCGCTCAGTGGAAAACGTTTCCATTTCATGGTACAGTCTCCTGTTACATTGGCTGAAATTATTATCGACAACATCACTAGATGAGGCTTTAAACTATAGTCACATAAGTAAAGCACACATTTTATTAACCATACAAAGTTATACATACTGAATTATAAAGAAAACGTAAGACATACTCAATGATCCAGCTAAAGGAGTTGCGAGATTCTACCGTTACCGTCGCTGATATCGGCCCATCTTATTATTATCTATGTCAGTATGGGTTTCATATAATTTAGAGGGTAAGTAACTGATACTGACAGGAAAAAAAGACTTTGCTTTCACTCTTGAGACAATGCAATAATAAATAGAGGGGACCACAAGTAAGTCCTCCACTGACTTGAACGAGGATGCCATTATGTCAAACAGTGACACAGAGCACAGCGGTCTTTGATATCATATGTGACACAAAGTTAATGAGATATCAAGGCGGAGGTGCAACACCTCTCACTCTATTGAGTGCCTTGATCATTGACTGAAATGGGAGCGACACATATATTACCCTGTGACAGGCCTCACCCTGGAGCACTTGGCTGGCTTGGTGTGTGTTTGTCTATCATAGTATGCAAGGCACGCATGAGAGGAAATGTGTTAATGCATGTGTAAAGCATGCTACTTAGGGAAATGCAAATTTTGTATCTGTGTTTGCATCTGAGTAGGTCTATGTGTATGTGCATTTATGTGTGTGTGTCTGTGTGTGTGGGCATGCATGTTTGTGTGTGAATGATAGCAGAGACAGCCCAGACACTGACCTGTTCTGACATATAATATTATTCTGCCACGGGGGATCAAAACTGAAAAGGGAGAAAATCCGTAGTGCACAGGAGACAACGGTGACGGAGAGGTTTATTGGGAAAGAGGAGAAAAAACAGAGAAAAAGAACAGGAAGAGAAAGAAGGGAGTGAGAGAGCATGATACTGAGGGGAAAAATATATCAAGTTCTTAACCTCACAGGAATCAAAAATAGCAAAACGGACTGGATTGAAGAAGACAAACAGATCAGAATAAATCAGACAAAGACAGAAAACAAAAAATGTCTGACTCATGGAGTCTGTTAATAATATTATAGCTTTCCAACCAGGCTCTAGCTTTAAAAAAAAAAAAAAAATCAAGGGTCCGTTCACTGCCTTCTAAATGTATTTGTCAGCATGAGAAGAATTCTTAGCAGGTTGAGAGTCTCCACATTGACAAAATGTTTTCTCTGAAGGAAAAGTCAATGATTGGTAAGCTCTGCATGTACAGAATGTAGAGGATATATCCAGTGTTTCCCAGTTCCACTGAATTTAGGAATAATTAAACCGATAATTTGATTCATTTGCTTAAACATACACAGTCAAGGTGGCAGTGTTAGTGGCACTGCAGCAGAAAGGAAAAAAAAATCAGCTTGTGTCAATGCAGTCAGTAGAGAGGGACAGGCATTAATGAGCCACTAGAGTGCACCCTGTAGCTTTTAACACAAAGTAGAGGGGGAAAAAAAGACAGGCAGAGAGACAGCGGGGTTACAGAATGAAATATTATAAGGAGAAGCAGAGAACGAAAGAAAGATTTGGGTAGGAGTCGAGAGTGGGGGAGGCGGGGCATGATGGAGCGATAGAACGCTAACAGCCAAATATTCAGTGGTGCAGTGCAAAAGAAAAAAAAGAGGGAAAAAAAAGAGATGCAGGTGAGAAGAAAGGAACAGAAATGCAGAGCAGGGGATGAAAGAACAAAGTATAAAATCAAGAGAGACACATTCAGAGGGGATATCGGCTTCCTTCTTGTATTGGCACTCAGTTCTGCTCTGCAGTGCTTGCTTGCCACTCTGGAGGTGTCACCCCTGTCATAGAGAATTTATCCGTGAAAAAGCAGATCCTCTCTCAAAAACCTTCATCCAGTCCTGCCTCTTGTCAGTCCTGCCTCCTCCCACTGCGCTGCATCTGAAAAGCAGCCCTTTTTTTTTTCATATGACTTACTTATCATGGAGAATTCAGTCTCAGCTAATAATTACTGATTCACTGCCCAGAAGAACTGCTTCTTGATATATATTTATGAGTTGCCCCAACCCAGTCTGCTAGCAGGAACTGGACTTTTACATTTCCGCAACAGCATGATGTCTGACAGTGTCTCTGGCCATGAACTCATTTAAAGCGTGCACACTGTGTCTGAATTGCATCACATAGGGAGTTCAGGTGTTCCCCTGGGTTGTACAGTTGCAGTGATACTTCACATTCGAGTTGTTCTTGTTAACTGTGGTAGTCCACTGATTTGCACGCAGGGTGTAACAGATATTTTTTTCCCACAACCTCCTGCAGCCAATCGGTGAAAAACGCACAGAGTTTAACTTTGGTCTTGTCGACCTTAATGGTGAGTGTCACAGTTATGACCTGCTGTTTTCATGCGCACCAAATATCCAGAGTGGTGGGAGAGCACACTATTATCTTATATGTTGCAGTAATGACAGGTTTCACCGTGGTTTTTGAACAGGACTGTCTCCCTTGCAAAGCCATCAAATGACAATGTGTATTCATGATCTCTCTGTACCATGCTAGCTTGTGGTAGTCCATGTGCTGCAGAAATACCACAATTTTAAAATCCTTTTAAAAATTGTTACAGAAGATTCAAGGTGTGATTTGTCTTTGGTGCCACTATTTCTCAACCCATTATGCCAAAATCACAGATGTCAGCTCACTAGGTAAGCGTGTTTTCTCAAGCTGTCGGTGTCAAGTTTGTAGTGAAGGTGATAAATACTTTTGCTGGTGCAACAAACAGCCCTGTTTTGCAATAAAATACTGCCTTATTTGTGTTTCTGGTGATACTAATAATTAGGTATACATTTTTTTTTGTGTGTTTTTTTTTAAACTGCATCACCAACAAAAAATGATTCTTAGCAAGTGTTAATGGTTCCACTCTTACATCTTATTAGGCACTGGATTTAATGCATAATTTTAAAACTACAGTGTGCCACTTTCATCACTCCTTCCAACACTTCCAATGCTGGCTCCAGTTCAAGTCTAATATATTCTGGAAGGAGAAAGGATAAAGTGGGACCCTCTGGAAGAGTGAAGCACGATGCAAACAGAAAGTGGGATGCATGCAAATGAGATGCAGCAGTCAGGTATTTATGATGCTGGGTAATCACTAAGGGAATTAAGTATTTAGTCATGCGAACGTTATCTGAGTATCATTAACATCGTTTATCCCCTATCAACACAGACGACCCTGTAGCATGAGCGGCATGTCAAAACAGGGCCGAGTTGGTACTTTGTAAGGATGCACTGTAGACCATATGGTGAACATCTTCAGTTCTCTGTATTACACATTATGAATTAGGCATTACTAGCGAATGCTGAATGGGCACTGATATTTGCATAATTTACGTAAGAAAAAAAAGAAATTTTAATCTGCATATTAGTGCAACTGATAAAAATGACTGGGTAATACATAAAAGTACATAAAACATAGTAATGACAGTCAGTGTAGGAAAGGATAGGAAATGTCTGGTGAACTTTTAAAAGACGGGATCCCAACAATAGACATTATTCAATAAGAATACCCATAATACATCCAAACGTACCCACACTAAAGACAAATGGTCACAAATATCACTGTATTAAAAATACATGATAGCAAAACTTGAAATTCTTTCCTTCTCATGAGCAGCCAAAGGAGGATGAAAACCTTTGGAGTCCTGGCGAAGCCTCGTGTTACATACAAGTGCACTAAGAACTGAGCATAGCTGCTTCTTTTGGGGAAAAACATTTTGTTTTGGGTGCTAAAAGAATAAAATCATCCTTTTGTACAAGCCAATGTGAAAATCTACTGCAGCTGCCAAAAGCACGTGCACACAGTGTGTGACGTGCCTTAGTCACATGACAAATTTTATGATGAGTCTGAACATTTAACAATATGCTGGACAGCAATGCTTTCAAGTGAATTTGCCCCCTTGGAGAGCAAAGATGTCAGGTGATTCATGGAGAGTGATCGAGCCACAACACCAAGAAGTTTTTATTTTTTTAGGGATAATTCTGCCTTATATAATGAAATGCAGAAGGGTGACAAATAAAGTGAAAAGCCAACATAATGTGTTTTAGTAAGATTTTAGCCCATCATGTGCATCCAGAGCAGCTTCAACCCCCTCCCCCCCGGCACTGATTCTCCAGGTTTCAGGATCTCTGCTGGACCGATGAGCATTATTTTTCCAAAGCACAATTCTTCATTTGGTGATTTGATGATGGTGGTGGAGAGTGCTGTCTAACATTCAAAATCTCAAGTGCTCATTTGCGGTGAGATGTGGTAACAGCCATACCAGTATCATGTGATTCACATCATTTCTACATTCAATAAACCCTTCAGTCACCTCCCCCATCCCCCTAGAGAGACTAAGGAGCTAGATGGTACCACTGATATCAGTATAAAATAGTTTTATGATAACAATGCTTTCACACAGGATAGCAGTGATCACTCAGAAAAACTTTGCATTATTTTTTTTTCTCACACTTCACCACTTCACTTCACCAGGGGACTCACAGCATTTCTTTTAATTTGACACCCATCTGTATGTTTTTAAAGTGAACAGTAAAAGCTGATTTAGGAGTATTCAAATCCCCCTAATCCTCTAATCCTTGCTATTTTTTTTGTATTGTAGAAGTGATATTTAACACCACCGGCAAACTGTAACTTGAATTATAACATAATCCAAAAAATATGTTCGTGCAGATATGTCACACAGAATATATAATACATTAATAAAATCCTCTCCTCTGAGGTAGATGTCATTTTGCCCTTCAGGGTAAGTTCACACTACAACCATTTTTTTGGTATGTATGTTTTCAAAAGTGACAGGATCAAATTATAGCAAATTATGTTTCCAGTGTGCTCTGAGGAACAAATAATTGCACTGATGCTGCTGCCCTTGTGCACCTGTCCTGTTCATTCAAAACCTATCGGGGGAATGACTCGACTTCAGTGTTTATTTCATTAACCACAATCATTTTATGTGTGCCAAAGATTAATTAATTTAAAACCAAAAAATAATTAAAAATGAAAAGACCTACCTTGCGAATGCCTTCTTTTGACTCCTCGACGTTATTATCACCTCCTCCTGTGCGGTTAATCATCCGCCACATTTGGGAGTACATGGGATCCCTCTCAAAGGGGTTCATAGCCTTGGAGCGCACCTGATCATAAACTGCAGAGTCCAACACTGTACCGTAAGGCAACTCTGTCTGCTTGGATAAGTCTTGCAGAGACCTACAGAGACACAGATGGTGAAAAAGGTTATATATGTTGTATTCACATCATCTTCATTCATCCATCAACTGTAAAAGTCTGAGCCTGAAAGATCCTTCACCTGTATTTGGTCCTTGATAACTGTAGATGTAATACTTTTTAACAGCATCATTCTTGTTCTACAAGTGCTCATAATAATAGTAGACACTATGATTTCATTTTATACTTTCTGTGTAATTTTTCTGTAAAATGCCTTTCCAAATAACAGTGGTATTAAAATCAGAGAAATGATCAGACCCCAGGTTAACTGCACTTCAGCAAAACACTGGTTTCAGCTTTCTATTCACTCACTTCACATTACAAGCTCACTACATTACTCAGTCTGCACTTTTACGTATGCAGTACATTTATGATAAAATCAGCCTAACATGAAACTCATGTCACAAAGCATATAACAATATCTGCCCCCCCCCCCAAAAAAAAAAAAAATGTCTGGGCTGAAAGCAGAAAACACCTAAATCAACTATCCATTCACTGACCAGATTAAATCCTAACTTTGGCGCTTTGGGCTTGGCTCTACCGGACATGGTGAATAATCAGTCTTTTGGTGCTGTCTTAGTAATTCCCCGTGATACCTAAGAGGGGCTGGAAAGGGGGGATTTTGGATGGTACAAATTGAGTATAAATGGAGTGGCCAGCTGTACTGTGGTTCAGACACTCACCTAGCCAGAAATTTTTCAAAGGACCAAAAGCAGGAGTTGGCAGCAACATTTAATTGACATTCAGGATAAAAAAAAACAACAACAAAAAAACGGGAACTGGCCACGACAAATAGGTATGAAAAGATGTGACTGGAAACCAGTTTCAACAGTAGCACTCAGTTCACAGTGCTTAATAAGATGGCTTGGATAACCACACACTTGTGATGTCTAGAACTACACCAAGAAAATGGAAACGCTCATAAAGACGTGAAAAAAACAAAACACACACCCATACATACAAGTTCATCTGTCTTAAGTTTTTTTTTTTCCTATTTCTTTCTCTCTTCCTTTCTCCTTCGTTCCACCTCTCACCCATAAATTGTCACCTCTGGGGGAATACACAAGCTATTGTTAATTATAACGCAACGGTGCTTGGGTTGCCTTTCAAAGAGTTTGGCCGCTGAGAAATGTAATGGAGAACCATTACAAGAACTAATTACTGTTTGTTTGTTAAATGGTTGCTACATACCACCCATGGATTTGAGAGACAAACGTTTGGGAAACAAAACATGCACACAAAAACAGTCAACATGTCCTGCTTAATGAAGAACAACAAGTATATATTATCTTACTTCATTAATTCAGTTGTAATACAGTACACCCACGAAGCAGACTTACAATGGGCACAAATATAAGTAGCTACTGTTTGCAATATTACCACACGGTTCATTTTGATAAATACACATCCACACAGACACACACATTTGAAATAATATGGAAGGGACAGCTCTTGCGCTTCCCTCTTGGCTCTAGCCCTCCTCAAATATCTCGCTGACCCATTCTAAAGAAAAAAAAAAATCCTTTGAAGATTTTAATGAACTTTGCCATGAACATGAATCTTTTATTTCCGCCAATTAATCTTTGGCCTAAATAATCTCCCCTCCCCACCGCTCCCCCGTGAATATGCACGCCTGTCAGCACACTCTTTGACCGGGATTCCCCCTTTGTGAATTGCTTTCACTGCATAGTAACTCTAAGCTTGTTCTTTAATGGTGCATGTGCAGGAGAGAGAGACAGAGAGAGCGAATCATGTATTAGGCCTGCATTAAGTTAGACCAGAGGTCATTTGGAAAAAAAAAACAAAAAACAAAAACAGATAAAAATGGTTTGTGTTGGTTTCACTGACTTCTTAAACATTTTGATTAATAATGAAACATTGCAAGGATTTAAGAGACAAAAAAGAAGGTACATAACTGGGTCAAGTATCCAGCATACAACTGAAATTTATGTTTAAAGAAAATCCAGATCTCGTATGATTTACCCCTTTTTGAGGAACCACTACATATAACTGACAAGACAAGGAAAATACAAAACCTTGAACCTGAAAACGTGAGTAACTGTGTGGTTCACGAAGTCTAAAAATACTGACAGTATTTGTGTACCTCAGTACCTGAGGTGGTACCCCTCAGCCTCCTAGTAAATAAATTATAGATGGTGTAGATTTTGAAATCCTACGGTGCCTTGTTTTCCAGTTATCGCATTCAGAAACTTTTCAGGAAATTTGACCTCTGAGCTTGATCTTGAAGTCGAGGTCACTGAGATTTAAAGTCATCCAAGATTTTTAATATATACACTTTCGGTATCAACTTAAAAAAAAAATCCTACATGACTTACTTCTTGAGTTATGGTTTGATTAGAAGGGTGGCTGTGTGGGATGACATTAAAAGAGAATGGATCAAAAAGCAGCCAACATTCAAAGAACAGTTTTGGACAGTCATTAAAGAAGCCTGGAGAACTATTCCTGAAGACAACTTCAAGAAAATTAGATGAAAGCACAGTGGTCATACCAAAATTTGTAAACTTAAGAATTATCTATAACATTTATTTTTATTATTTTTTTCCTCAAACACTATTAAATTCCTCAAATTCTTTTATTATTGGGTGTGCATCTCATGGAAAAAATGCCTATACGCACTGTGTGTGTAACTGTCTTTCTGTGAGTGTTTTATCTGAAATTAATTTCTGTGTGTGTGTGTCTGTGGATCTGTGTGTCCACAAAATTGTGTTTCTGTCCTGTGTATGCCAGCTCATTTTGCAACCAATTATATTACCCCTAAGCAGCTCAACGAGCAAGTAAATGGAGTGAACAGCAGCTGAATGTTTTGCGTGACAAATAACGAATGTGTGTGTGTCTGTGTGTGTGTGCGTGTCTGTGTGTGTGTTTGTGTCGGTGTGAGAGAAAGATTTAAAGACTGAATAGGTAGACAGGGTCCCTTTTAATAGCAGGTTAGTCTGAATATGTGTGTGAATAATTCCTGTGTGTATAGCTTTGTTTCTGCATATTTGGTCATCTGGTCATCTTTGGTAAAAGCTTCTGTCGATAAAGATCTTCAGCTCCAAAAGCTCTAATTTTGGTGCTAATTTGGCCTAAATGAACTTGTAAGGACATAGATGATCATGGGTACATGGTTTTGTAAGAAAATTAATCTGTAAATGTAGAAGCCTTGAGCAGAAACACATTAACCGCTAACTATACCGTACACGGGAATAGGCAATCGATACGGACTGAAGTCAGCTGAAGTGGCTCCAGCTGTGCCACATTTGGTTAGCTAAATCGAAAATCATTATTGTTTCATAATTTAAAAATCCCGGAAGTTCTTTTGATCTGTGTGGCCATTTCAGTCGCTATGTTTTGATCAGATCATCAATATCATTTAAATGCTGGTGCAGCATGCAATATTTTGTGTTCGTGTTCATTTTTCAGGGACACCGATGTCAGAAGCAGAATGAACGTACAAGCCAAGTCACAGCAGATCAAATCAGATTTCATATCATGCATTTCTTACTTAAGCTTCACGTAATCTAATCAATATCTGCCAGTGGACAATATGCTGCTTTATCTGATTACTAAGAATGCAACAGCCACTGAAGAGTCACCTGTAACTATAAAGCTAGCAGACATATTCACACAAGCAAGTGTGAAATGACCTGATTGACTTTATTGGCAATCTTGATCAACCATAAAATAAGTCTCCTCCTGTACGAGGTTAGGCCAGGAAAGAAGCGCTTTATCTTCAAACACTCCATCCATCTTTTAGTCTTCCCATCCTAACCAATTCTTCCGCTCCATCTATTCTCTCTGTTCGCTCTGTGTCTCTCACCTCACTTTTACCCCAGAAAAATAAATTTCCCATTCTGACTCATCACCACTACCAAAACCCTTCACCATACTTCCTTCCGCTCCTCTTTCTCCTCTTCTCTCTCTGTTCCCTTCTCTATTGCTAACCTTTGCCTCTTTACTCCTGTTTTCTCCATCTCATCTTTTCTTCCACGCACTTGTGCTCTTCATTTCCACTTTATAATGCTTATTCCCCTTTTGTCTCTCTCTTCATACATTCCTCTCTAGCACCCTCTCTTTGCTACTCTCCACTGCCATCTCTCACTGTTTTCCTAAAGGATTCACACTGAAATTGAGGGAAAACATCCAAGCGTGAAATAGTCCAGAGAGAGTTCTGAGCGTTCACTTGTTATTTCATTTTCAGGATGAAACAAGGGCATTAATACTTAAAAATCCTGTCTGTCCTGATAGGAGACACTAAGGAGAGGAATGCCTCCATTCTTCCCCCGACCTTCTCTTCCTTTCTTGCCTGTGCGTGCGCTCTTTTGCTCTTTTCCATATTAACTAATTCAGTCTCTCAATCACACAAATGCATTCAATCTAATTCCATCTGCATAATATGTTAATCAAGGATTATCAGATAAAAGTGCATGCTAATCACAACATCACAGACTGCTATTTTTTTTTCTACATGGCTACATTTCTCATCTCTCCATTGAGGTTTTGTTACACTTTACAATTACTCAGTTTATTTTAGGAATGTTCCCTCTCACTACTTATCCCCAAAACCCATCTTTGGAGGCCTTAGGCCATGTGGGTGCTGCTGTTTAGTTGGTAATTATGGCACTAATGACCCAAGAAGAGTCAACACACTAAAGATAATGCATTAAAATTTATGGAAATCCTTAATTAGCTCAATGTATGCTGAATGAGGCAGCAAACTGAGAGCCACTCATTAATGACAGCAAAGTGAAAAACAAACAAACAAAAAGCAACTGAGGACAGACAAAAGAAAGAAAGAAAGAAACTATAGATTAACACATTTTACAAGAGGCTGGGCGGAAGGACGTGGAACAAAGAAGAAAAAACAACAGCATGAATAAAGGGCGCAGTGTGTGACCAAAGTAAACTAAAGGAAAGGTCTTCTAAATACAGAAAAGAGACAGAAAAGAGAATGACAGAGAAACAAACTGACAGAACCAAATTAAGAAACAGATAGTGGTGAGATTTAGAGAAATAAATGTTGTTTATTCCAAAGCCAAGCACAATTAACTGTGGCACTGCCGGGCATGGCGGATGCTTCGGCATGCTGATTAGTCCAATGAGAGATGAGCGTTTCCTAGTGCCACCAGGAGAGAAGCAGGCAAACATATTATCACAAGGATAGATAAACAGAGGGCACAGCGCTTCAGGAAATGTGTGTGTGTGTGTGTGTGTGTGTGTGTGTGTATGTGCGTACACAGTGTTATTTGCATGTAATCAGGGTGGGAAATGAACGTTAAAGTCTGACTGGCTGGAAATTTTAGCTGCCATAGATAAGCTTATAAATCATTAAAAGTCTATTTGCATTTCAATAAAGGAAAAAATATATTTTATTTAAATGAAGTTCATTTCCTGTCCTGCATGTGACAACTGTGGGCTTTGTTTTCATACAGTAGAATGCACTTTAATCCATCCACCTTTCTCAAGATAGTAATCTGCAATCTTAATGTGCAAATACAGTCAATGCAGGGTTTTAGTCTCTTTTAAAGTAGTACTTGTGAGATGTCACATCCAACACAATGCTATTTTTTTGTTAAAGTTGAAGGGTACAGCTATTTATTATATTTTTTTCTTTTTCAAACCAAAAAAAAAATATATATATATATATAAAATGGGGTCTCGAAGGTCTCAGGAGATTATCAGAAAGCCACATTGAAAAAAAAAAAATGTCAGCACTAAATTTCTGTTCTTGACATCAGAATTGATTCTATGCAACATTTTCCCCCACCCTCTCCTTTTTATGTTTTTATTTTGGTAGACAGGCTTTCGTCGATCCTCGTCGGGTGGGAGGGGGCACATGCATTTAAGGTGATTTTTTTAAAGGTGCAAGACCTCAACATTGTCGCCATTCAAAGATTCTGTTTATACACCCTGCCGTGGTGCTACAGAGCAAACGACCTCTCTTACGTGGGTGAATTAAGAGACCATCCATTTGTCATCCAACCGCCCTCGCAGAGAGAAAGCCACACCTGGACTCTGAGTGCATGTTGAGCCCTTCTGTCAGTTTGCTGCTCTGTGGCTCAAAGACGCCAGTCGGTGTATTAAATAGATTAGCGATTATGAATGCTTCGAGGGAAGCTGCTGGATGATGTGATTACACTGTACTAATGATGTTATATAAATGGAGAAAGACTTATTTTAAATCTTGTAAATAAATGTACAAAGGTGAAGCAAGATGAATATAAAAAAAATGAATATAAGTCTGAAATGTAGAGAGAAATTAATGTATATTGTTGAATAAATATTGTGCTGTAAGGGATCTGTGTGTGGGAGTGCTTTAGTACATCATCACATATCACATGACTACTTCCAGTTTCGGTACCCAGTTTAGTTTCACTATGTACAACACTGTACAAAAGTCTCGAGTCACCCGTCATTTCTTTATATTTTGTTTATATGAGCCAAACTTTATTGTAAGTGTTTTTTTTGTTTCGTTTTTTAAAGTGGTCTTGAGCAACAGTTCTCCAGACTTTCTGGAAGTCTTTCAAAGTTTTTCTTTGGACATTGGCTGCTTTTTCACTTATTTTCAGTCCAATGCTTGTACCTTAAACCACTAAACAGTGAAAAGACACCTAACTCGAGGGATGAACCAATGTGGTGTATACACACAACAGAAAACTTACCAAAGAACCAGTTTTAACTTGGATCCAGGGATCCTCACAGACTTGCCTCTTTTGGGAGCTTTCTATTTGAATAAAATCATCAGCTGAATAAGATGGCTGTCAAGTTTGGCATTGAACGTGTTGGGCTTTGAGCAGACGTGCAGCAACATATTCCTGTTCAGAATTCTTAACTCCTCCTTTAAATTTGAAAGATTATACTTTATTATAATAAATGTATACAATAGACAGCATTGTATAAAAAAATGCAAATAAATAAATATTTTAAATACATCAGAATGACAAACACATTGTCTACAGTTTAAAAACTTAGTAGTCTGAATTCAGTCAGCTAATTTTGTGAAGTGCCTGTGCTAGCTTATTTGCTGTTAGCTAACGGTTCCACTGTGTGAGAACTGCTTTGCTGGCATGTGACTAAAATGGCTGGGAAAACAGAAATTACAAAGAAAATTAGAATACTTACTGTGATACAAGCAATGCTGTTAATGGTCAACAGTGCTGAATGCAGAGCGACCTTATGGCTGGTGTTTCTGAGCTTACAATGAGTCTTCAGTCCCGCCCGATCACATTTTAAAAGCAAACAACTGCAGACAACTGGGCGGCTCGCCATATTTGACAGGAAATTACCTCACTAATGTTTTGAGTCTTGACTACAGTTTTTCTTAATGGATTTGGCTCAGTTGTCACAGCAGAAAAGTAATTCTCGCCACTCTTAATGCAGTTCTCAAAACAGTTGGGGCATTTTTCATAACACAGACTCACCTGTGCAAAAGACGATCAAAACCTTTCTCACATTTGTCAGAACATGAATAGTCAGTCAGTCACTTCAACTTTGTGATGAATGAATAAAGACTTTTCACCACCCATTAAAGACCGAGTCATCAAAAATGGAGACAAGCAAAATAATACTCATTAAAATATATGCATAGGAAAACAAACATAGAAAATATACACAATCTAAGAACATAGCACAAACTACTGCATAGTCATAGGTACACCTGTTCCTGCACTGAGAGTCTCCTGCACAGGGTTTACAGGGATGGTCTGAAATGAGAACATATCCAGTGAGCAGCAGTTCTCTGGGTGAAAATCCTTTGCTTATGTCAGAGGAAAATGGCCAGATTGCTTCAAGCTGATAGAATGGTAAAAGTAACTCCAAAAAAACCCCCCACTTATACAAACAAGCTACGCAGAAGAGCATCTCTGAAAGCACAACACATTTGACTTGGAAGCAGATAGGCTACAGCAGCTTCTTCAGTCTGTGACTTCTGAGACTGAAGAAGTCGCTTGGATGAGTGACGAAATGTTTCTCCCACTGAAAACGCTACACCCAGAAGAACAGAATTAACTTTTTGGGATTTCCTTAACTGGATGATTGAGCATGCATCAAGACAAATGGTGGAGAGTCCCAGGTATTTAACCCCTAGTGGGAGTTGTTTCTTAACATGTGCCTCAACATGTGCACCAAGGTGTGAAAAAAGACGTGGGTCATTATCAGCAGAGATTCTGGGTGACACCATCCCTATTATGTGATCCACTGAGATCACCTGACGTAAGATGTGAGTCGGGGTTGAGATCCCTTCCCAGGAGCTTCAACCCCAAGAAGAAATTGAGAATATGTATTCTATTCACAATTCTAATGGTGTAACCAGGGCATTTTTGAGAAAAGAGCTAAAGCTTTCATATTTAAGGTGCAGAGTCCTGCTGAAGTTCTGCAGAGCTCTGGACTTACCGGACTTGGTCTTAGTTTACATGTAGAGATAGAAAACGCTGATTCAGCTTAAATCCATAGTCTAAAAACCTCATATATTAAATATGATACATTTGTCTTTAAAAAGCTAAATCATATTAAAGAGAGAGCCTCAGTGAGGAGCCATATGTACACACTAGCCTTCATTTGACTTCCCCAGATGGTTTATTTGCGTTAGAGCCATATTAGAATATCAGTCATCATAATATTGTTATTATTAGATGTCTAAGATCATTCTTTCTTTTTATTATTTATTATTGAGCTATTGTTTGTTGTAACAAGACTTGTAAAGACTCTGAACGACTGGGAAAAAGTAGTCTTTAAATTATTTATTAAGTTCTGTTTAAGAGTTATTGTAATGTTACGCGTTGTTGATGGATTTTTTATTTATTTATTTTGTCTCTTAAATCTATTCTCTATCTTGTTTAAGAACAAATCGATTTCAAAAATAAATGCAAAATTAAAGGACTTTAGTCATGGAAGGCAAAAACTGTGCTCTTCTTGCATACGAATGCAAACGCTCTCACGACTTACAACCTTTGCGCATGATCAGTAACCGTTAGAAGCATGTGTGTATGGGACCTTCAAATGGCCGAAGACATAAACGGCAGCAGATATAGCTAAGTGAATTTAATTTTAAATATTTAGATAATAGTAGGCGAAGGAGCTACGTTTTTGTTGTCTGTCGAAGCTTGTTTCCGCCACTGTAAAATTAAAATAAATTAATAAATCAATAATAATAAAAATGGGTGGGTTATCTTTAAAAATTGACTTAAGAACTCAAAATTTAAAGTTTGCTTTTTTGAGATAACAACCTGAAATTTTGATTTTATTGACTGCATTTTAAAATTTTATTTACGTTTTTCCGGGCCGGAAACGCGCTTCCACAGTTGTTTGGTCGATTTAGCTAGCTAACTAGCGAAACTCTTTAGGTAAACTGACACGTACTCATACACGAAATTTTCGTCAAGGTGAGGTGGCCGCACAGCTTCCAGTATTAGTTACTAACTTCTTCATAGACAGGACTGTCTATTGCCACATTGATTGAGAGAGAAGTGTTCTAGCCAACTTAATGTCAGTTCATTGCCCCCGCTTTAATTCTGTTTTGGCTCTCATATCTGACACCGTCAGTCACCTGGACGCTTCTCATTATTAGAGTTTACACCGTATTTTTTATTTTTATTTTTGTAAGCTATAAATACGAAGACCTTGAGCCAGGACCGTGTCATTTAATTCAGTCCGGCTAGTTCCCGAGTCTTTGTAGACCACTTTTTGAGTGTGCTGCAGCTTACCCTCCCCTCCACTAGAGGGCTCTACAAGACGTCTATTTATTATGAGTCGAACTGTAAAAACACCTTATTCATCCCAAGTTTCACTCCGCTTCATTGAGATAAGTCTAAAGACCTTATAAATGGACAAATAAATTGCGTGTATTTATAGTTTAGCGTGTGTGTAATGGAAATATTTGTGATATTTGTACTGGTCTTTCTATTGGATCAAAGCGTGTCACGTGTCCAGGAAGCCGCAATAACTTTTGTGTCATAAACGCTCGTAAGTTTAATTTACCACAACACACTCCCAGCGATATAAGACGTGTGAGGAACATGGTTGCTCTTGTGTGTGTGTGTGTGTGTTATAATTAAGTACAAATATCAGCAGTTCAGCTCCCATGAGTTAGAGGGAGGGCGCTGGGAACCAGGCCGTTTCCTCCGATTCGTATACGGCATCGCTTCTCGGCCTTTTGGCTAAGATCAAGTGTAGTATCTGTTCTTATCAGTTTAATGTCTGATACGTCCCCTACCCGGGGACCATATATTAAATTGATTTTTGGAACAGGGAGATGGAATAGGGGCTTGCTCCGTCCACTCCACGCATCGACCTGGTATTGCAGTACTTCCAGGAACGGTGCACC
>VVHJ01025523.1:0-16620 GCA_015107715.1 Tylochromis polylepis
GTGCATGTGAGTGAGTGTGTGTGTGTGAGAGTGTGTGTATGTTTACTCATGACTTCCTGGGTAAGCATGCAACGGCATCCCCCAATCACAAAGTTATTCATTAGCCCTTTAACCTACATACATGACTTAACCCCTTTACCCGGTCCACTACGCATAAACACCAGTGGACCCATAAAGATAAGAGTACACATCCCTATAGAAACTGGAAAACAGAAACTTCCTATGAAAGTACCTGCAATAAAACACTATAGCCTCCCCCCAGGATGCAGGGGAGGAGGATCCACACACACACAAAAGAATTTCTCTAAACATACAATTGAATACAAGACTCACAGTTTTGGACACAATAATGACAACATTTAACAATTAACTCCAACACTCACATTTGTCGCCATGGTGATATCAGTTTCCAGTAATTGCTACAATGGGTGTGGTTTCACCTTGCTCCACAGGTGGTAGGAGAATGGAGGATGGAGAGGGTAAGTAGGGCTCACATATTTTCTGCTGGCCGTCTCCTCTGGTCCTGTTCTCGTCACTCTTGCGTCATTGGCTCATTGCAATGTAATGTTTGCTGCCATCCATTCATTCATTCATTCGTTCCATTTGCTTCAATAAAATCATCATCCGTCAAGAGCTAGTGGTAGAACATGTCACTGTAAAGAGTTCAATGTAGCCTCTCAGCAACTTTTTTAAACCTAAAACAGCTAAAATATTGTAGTCACTCAAAATGAAGTAACTAGGCCATTTATTGGAAACTGTTGTGTAGTGCTGTCACAAAAAAGGTTCTTTCTCTTGGATTTGTTTCTTTTCTCTTTTTTTGACAGTAAAAAAGTACAAGCAGCTTCATTCTTTGAAAACTATTGTGTTTTATATTCTGGTATCAGTATTTGACTACACAGGAAAAAACACTGAACCTACTCTAACCACACCAGCTTTCAGCTAACGAAATGCAATTAAGTGTGACAAAAAAAAAAGTTAACAGAAAAAGATGCATATAGCAGATTATTTCATATTGCCTGCACAGCCCTTCCTGTTGACATGTGGCCAGCTCTAAAAGAGACCTGTTGTTAGAACAGCACATCTGTATTCCTTTCTCAAGTGTGTCAGTAGCTCTTTGATTCTCCACATTATTTATTCAGTCATTTGCCTATTGCTGGTACGTTCATTTATTGATACCTGTTCATTCTGTCATCTTATCACCCCCTCTTTCTTCTCCTCCTACTCTAAGCTTCCTTCCAACCACTGACAAGGAAACTCTGCTGTGCATACCTTGGCATGTACAGTAAAGCGGCTTGGGAAGTTCAAAATGTTGTGGGGATATTTTTTTAGGGTCTCATTACGGTTGCTGCTGTCTTGTGGAATGATTTTAAGAATCTACTGTCACCGCAAACAGGAAGTGGAAATGCAGTACTCGCATCACACGTAACGATGTTTGGGGAATCCTCATTGTGGTCATAGAAAGACAGCTGGGTTCTGTGTGCCTATCACAGTGCTGAGAGGAAAAAGTGGGTCTTTCTCAGTGTGTGTGTGTGCGTGTGTGCGCACGCATTGCTGTGTAGGCCAGCCACACTGTAGAGCTCAGACATATGGTTTCCTGTCTGTGTTTAACTCGAATCAGAAGCATCTCCTGCACATGTTGAAAGGCTCCGTAGACTTCGAGCACCTCTGTGATGAAGTACAGCTGTTTATTCTTCTCCTGTGTCAGTCTTCTTCTTCCCACCTTATTGACCAAAACGTACCTTTTAGTTGCTTTATACACACGCTGCAGCTAATGTGGGCAGGACGATTAAGAACTGAAACAGATTAAAACACGTGTGAGCTGCATTTGCTAAGGCTGAGCTGCTGCTTTGTTTCCTTTAAATTCTCCCTTCATCTTTGTCCCTAACATGTAGCAATACCGTGCAGAGGCTTTTGGATTCATTAGCTTTGGCAAGTTTCAACCTCAGATGGCCGCCTCCTGACATTCAGTTGCCTACCTTTGTTGCATTGTATCTGTGTCTTGTCACTTCCAAAGTCCCTATCACATCTTAGACAGGCTACAGATGCCATCTTCATTAGGTAAGACTTGAAAAGTGCTATACAACATCTGCACCTAAGTGCTTTCGATCTGACATTCACACTCTCATGAAAAGGTTGGAGACCAACTTGGGGTTCAGTATTGTGCCCAATGATACTTTGATCAATCCATGTTTTTTACTTTCTTTCTCAACATTTGAGGTTTGGCAGGTATACTGTTAGTTATATAACCATGTTATACCCTTTCCTGATTTTTAAACAACACAAGTGGATAAAAACATCGAGAAAAAAAAGAAATTAAAATGTGTGCTGCATTTGAATGTAAACCTAGCTACACTCTACAGCTAGGTGAAGTAAACTTTCTACTAAATTTTACTAAATGTCCTTGTGGATTGCCTCATGATAGGAAAAGAAATGACTCTGGGAAGTGTTATGCTGGAATTTTCTCATGTAGATTGCTATATAATTTCAGTGAACTGTCCTTATGGCTCTTAATATGCACAGATTCTTATATGTTCTTCCACCAAAACAAATAGCAATAAAATAACATTTAAACATTCTACAGTACATCAACCTTAACACAACCTTATACTAAGCACCTTCTGCCTGGGCCTGTGATGATGAGCTTCACAAATCCAGCAAAAACATATTTGTTGCCATGATTTAGTGGGTTTTTGTTGCCAGTCGAGCAAAACATCACATGCACGGCCTCCCCAACAAACAGCAATTCCCTGGGGAGAAAATGAGCTCTCATTTAAATGCATTTTTCACTCACTGCACACATTTCATAAACATGCTGAAATCCTCATTTTGCTGTGTTTAGTAAGTGAGAATGTTTTCTTCTTGTGTGCAGTCTGTGTGGGTTATAAAGGTGTAGCAGGGAAGTCTGATATCTGAATTCATCTGCTCCTTGCTCTGAATTTGGCAAGTTCAAGTGTTCTGTCAAGGATGTATACAGCACTTTGTGTAAATCATAATCTATCTTTCTGAAACAGACCCGCACACACACATACACACACACACACACACACACTGAGATCCCATAGGGTAAGGGTTGTGGTTCCTTCCTCCCATTGAGGATGCATGCAGCAGGAAGTCCTTGTTTGTTTGCTGGACCGCTGCCATGGCTTACTCCCCTCCAAATACCTCACATTGTTCTGCCCCTGCGTTACATTCTTGTGACATGCTTGCAACAGTGTTTGTGCATCTGGTTTATTGCTTGAGAGCAACACATGTGGATTCTCCCGAGTGAGAGTGAATGTGTCTGTGGGTTCAGATGTCTCAAAAGTGTCACAGTGAGAGAGTGAACATTGTGATCCCACAGCAGCGAATGTAAACAGGACCCGTTGTGTTCAGCGAGAAGCCTGTTAGGAGTAAATCAGATGGGGAAGTGTGTGCTGTGTTGTCACTGACACAGTGTGGTAAGATGACAAAATAGATCAGTGCTGCAGTTCATCAAAGCCACTCACAGCAAGATGCACAGCTGTGTCCACTTTAGAGATGTAGCCACGGGGTATGAGCCCTGCTAATCTATCATGCTGGCTAAATAAAGCTTTAAAGCTGCACTAATCATTATTTTTATAATAATAATGGATCACATAGTCTGAGAGGTGTCGCTTATAATAAGGAAGCCACAGAAAATTATCACCTAACGTTACTTAATTTCTCATCTCTGCAGAATTTTATATTCCTCATGCTTGTATTTTTTGTTTTTGTTAGGACTCATATTTTTACATTTCTCTGCACTCTCACTAACCTTGTGTCCACATTCAACACCCAGCTATCAGAGAAGCAGCGTAAACAGCATAAAGATGTATGTGAACCCCAAAATCTGCCCAACACTGACAAAGGGAACCATTTAGAGGCAGATATTTTGCTGCTGATGGTGACCAAAACACTAAAAAGAGAGCGGATATTAGAGTACCTAAGTTCAGACAAACCAGACACAAGTCCTAATATAGATAACTGGACATATGCCCTGATGTGCAAACTGTTTGCTAATATGTCATTGTATCATTGCCCACCCGCTGTATGCAACACACCAAACAGATATGTGGCCTGACACCAAACAATATTCAAGATTCAAGATTCCTTATTGTCATTATGCAAGCATAACACTGTATTACTGTAGGGTCTTTACCTCACAATTTAAAGTGCCTTAAGGCAGCTATTGTTGTGACTGGGTGCTATATGAATGAGATGAAATCTCACATGGTGCATAAAAACTTAAATAACAGATATAAATATACTATAAGTATAAATACAAAACACAACATATGAATATAATATGCTGACATGACATCTATAAAAAAAGTGTAAGAATTATATAAATGTGAGAGGAGAACATGCAAACTACACACACAAACGCCCTGGCTAGACGATGGATTTGAATCCAGGATCTTCTTCCTGTAAAACAGTTGGGCTAACCACCACACCACCATCCTCTTTGATTTCTTTGTTTCAATCGCACTTGGGAAAAAAGACACATAGTAGGTAACTGTCCTCATTGGCAAATCTTAAAGCAAGTTTACAGTTTTTTGTATTCTTCGCATTAACATTTCTGTAATAATTTCACCCACTCAATTTTTTTCATAAATAAGCTAAATTACACCATTTTTAACATTTACGTGCGGCGTAGGCGTTACAATTTTCAAACAAATTTACATGACAATGTCTCCTCAGAGTCAGTGTTACTGCAACAGCAATTTTAGTTTGACTGATAACACTTTACCATCCAGTAAGCCTGGCTGTTTTGAACAAAGCCCAAAAAGAGAGTCTATTCAAACCCACTCAGTTTAATTGGTTTATTAATAAGTGTATTTTAAAGATTGGCTTCCAGAAAAAAAATAGTCTCATTGATTCTTTGCATTTTATTGACCTGTAGTGGTCTGGTGTAAAACTGCATCAGTTGTTTCAGGAATTGGCCCAAAGCTATTTCAAAGCTTACCAAATCTCACTTTTGAATCCTCATTTTGACTCCCTGTGTTTTCCCAGTCACTGTGCCAAGAGCATAAAAAGTGGTCAGAGATGATCCCTTGTACCCTGAGAAGCCTGAACTTCTCTATCTGAAGCGACAGTTGCTTTTAATTAAGAGCTTGTAAAAATGATCCGGCACGGACTAACACCGCCTTCCAGTGAGTATCAGCTGCACATGTGTTTTGACGCTTGTGGATTCTTTTGAGTGAGAGGGGAGGCACCGATAGCACTGTCTTGTCATACTAACATGATATTTTTTTATGCTGTATTCACAGCTGTGCTCTTGTGAAGCTCTGTGAGGAATGAGATGAAGGTAGAATTAATTGATTTTGTTACGGTCTATTTTCGCACAGATATCGCCTGGTCTCTTCCAAGTCATCTCTTCCTTTATGTTGGCATCGCTCATGATAAACGCTATTTTCCTCATGACATGGAGAGGGGATTTTTGGTGCCAGTGAGGGTTCTATTTTGATGACAAAGAATAACGATAGATAAAAGTGGGAAATGGAAAAACAATGATAATTACAACAGCTTCTTTATCCAGCTTGAAAAAAAGGGAAGAGAAGAAGACATATAAAATTGACCGTTTTTTTCCAAGATGTGCTTTTTTTAATCCTTCCTCCTTAACTATGGAATCTTGGCTTGTCATCAGTGAGTACATTAGCCATTCGGTTACACAGCAGAGTGCTTCATAGAAAAATGACTCAAGCAGGCCAACTCTTAGACACATAAAAGGAAGGAAATAGGAAGGACAGTGTGAGACTAAAAGAATGGTAGCCAGAACAGACACTGAGATGGGAAGGTGAGATGGAAACGGAGCAAGTGAGGGAAGGGGTTATGGAGATAAAGAGATACGAACCATGTTTATGATGTAGTCTGACCTTTGGAGCCCGCTGTTACCATAACAAGTAAATAGTAAGTGTGATACTCAGTTTTAGTTGGTGTTACCAGCCTGTCTGTGGCTAGTGAAGCAGGGCCCCACACACACACACACACACACACACACATAATATGATACCAGCCTGGATAAAGCCAGGTTATTTTTATACATTTGGGAGGATTCAGACTCCACCAGCAGAAAGAGGAAACAGTTTAAGTCTCAGATCAAATATTCTGGCATGACCATTTATTCAATAAATGGATATGTGACTGTAATACCAAAGCTACAGTTACTTTTTTTTTTTTTTTTGGTTTGTTTGTTTTATTCTGTTGAGGAAGTATATGTCCATATTAAAAGACAAATTATCACTATACAATGGTTACCATGGTGATCAAGCTTACCAGAAGACATAAATGGACATGAGTCATGTTTCCAGCCAGGTCAGTATTTACCCCCTGTTTTGGTCTTAACAGTTTGGCAGACTATTGACAATCTATTAACATTTAATAAGTAGCTTATAACACAATGCAACTGTATTGTAATATTGAGTATTTTTAATCAGATAAATACTGCATACAACTGGAAATTTTGTTCTCTTTTGGCGTACATTGTATCATTTCAGGATATTGACATTATTTTCTTTTTCAAAAAATTAGAATAATTAAGAATACTTTGTTAATAAGCATTTCACAAGGATTTGCAGGTAACATATTACCTTTTGAGTAACACAACATTTTTCACATAATAACATCAACTGTTTCATAATAACAAAAAACTTTATGTTACGAAGCGCTCCACCAAACGATAATGCAAATAGGTTTTTGTATGATATAATGAAATAACACATATACTTGGGCTTAATACTGACCCAGACAAAATCTGTTTAATCCTGCCTTAAGAGTGAGAGCAAAACAGCAAAGTTGAGCGTTCTAAACCTAGACCTGGAATTAAAGATGCAAAACTAGTCGACAGTTAAGTGGGTCTACCTTCTCATAAGTAAGTGCTTTTTAATATCAAAACTTTCTTTTTTTACTCTTCGTAACTTCCCGATTGACTTTATTATCAATTAGGTGCTACAGTATCAGTCATAAACCTACTGTAGCACTCTCTTATCAGTATCAGCCCAAAACTCCCTCGTCTAGACATCATAAAGCTATCACTTGTTAAACATTATATCATCCCTCACCTGTTAGCTGTTATAGTCTCCATACCTGTGTTATGTTTGGTTCAGCAAATGCCATAGAAACAGGCAAAGCTGTGAGCTTTCTTTCAGAGAGCTGTAAGGAGAATTTACACCAATGCACCACATTTACTTTTAAAATATGAAAAAAATTAAAATCTGAACCTTCAGTTTTCCATGATGTGACCATATAAATTACCAAAATCAGGGGCTATGGATGGAAATGTTCAAGCAAATCAGGATGAATACTGATATTTAAAGTGTTTTGCTGGCGCAGTAGACAATCTGGCACGGTGGTGGCCCTGTTGGATGTGTGCTTCTGCTTACACTGTGTTTATAATGGCTGCCATCTCTCCACCCATCACCTGTTTCAAACATGAAATCATGTCTGGCTCCGTCTTTTTTCCAGTGGAAATGGTTCCTCTTTAATATCCAGCTCGTAACTTCACTAAGCGTAATAAGTAAGTAATTAGCAATTGGTCAAAGCATTAAAAGTGTGATTCAGAGATGGCAGGGTTCAGTAATCCCAGATTTCACTTCCTGACACACAGATACACACTGATGATGTGAGTAATTACAGGCCGGAGGCAGGGATGCCTACGTTTGCCCAAATTATGTGTCAAACCTCTTTAAGCGCTGCCTGAGACACTTTGGCATCCTGATTGGAAAAGGCAATATGATTCTTATTGCCAGTTTGTGTTGGCGCTGTGTGATTGGCTGTTTCTACCTGAAACACACACCCTTACACACTCCAAACATGGCTGTAAGACAACAAGGAAATAAACTTAAAACCCCAAAAACCTCTAAGCAGTCTTAAAACCCTTAAAGCATACACACATGTACAGACACTAGGAATTTGAGTAGAAATGCCATGTCTGACTGTCTGGCTGGCTTAGTTTGCAGCCCACTTTACTACTGGTCTTTTGAAGTTGTCTCAAGTCTAAAAAAAAACAACAAAAAACTGCATGAGCTCATGTTCTGTATTTTTGATTCACTGCATCTGCGGTTTTGCCCAAAGTGATCTCAAAAAGATTTAGTGCTGTATGCCAACATACACAAATACACACCTACATGCTCACAGCCACAAAAACGAACACTATATTCGTTCCTCTTTTACTTGCTGAAGAAAAAGCACATCAGACAGTTTAAATCAGACAGCTAATGACGCTCTGTGATGTGAGCTCAGCAGTTCGCAAGTAACAAAGATCAGAGCGAGTGTTGACATGACAAATACAGTCTTAAATTTGTATTTAATGTAATGGTTTAGTTTTTGCTGGGCGACATCAAAAATAAAAGCAAACACGAAAATATGTGTGTTTATGCAGCTCTAAAGCTGACAAAATACAGAAGTGTAGGCTATCAGATCAGTGTCTGTCTAGTTAAACTGAATCCAAACACACAGAGAACCAGACATTCCAGTAGACAGTTGCAACCAGTTCTAAATCTGTAATCTGTTGCTAACAAAGCGAGCTTGTTAACACTAATTACAGGTTCACAGATGCCACACTTACATTTTTGTAGCATTATCTTTATTTTCTTTGTCGTCTTTGGCAGTTCCCTCTTCAATGCTTGGGACAAAGACATACGTTTTTATAGTTTTGCCTTTGTACACCACCACAGTGGCTCTTAAGTCAAACTATCAATGTGTGATTGAAGGGCAGACTTGGCTTTAATTCAATTAATTAAAAAAAATACATAAACTGTTTAAGAATGACAGCCATTTTACACAGGCTGGCATTTTTAGAGCTTCAACATTTAACATTCATAACATAAATTTAAAGACCCTTTAACACTCGGATGAAAAACATTTGGAGCCTGAAGTCTAGAACCCATGGACATCACTAAATGCTGTGTTTCTTTTCATTAATATGGCAAAGAAGACCCAGGACTGTTAAGCAGGTAGAATCATATATCAGACAAGAATAGGACAAAATTCATGTCCCAAAAGTCCAGCAACTGGTTCAATTCAATTCAGTTTTATTTATATGGCACCAAATCACAATACCAGTCACTTCAAGGCACTTTATATTGTAAGGTAAAGACCCTACAATAATACAGAGAAAACCCCAACAATCAGACAACCCCCCATGAGCAAGCACTTGGCGACAGTGGGAAGGAAAAACATACTTTGAAGAAACCTCCAGCAGAACCAGGCTCAGGGAGGGGCAGCCATCTGCCATAACCGTTTGGGGGTGAGGGGAAGAAGACAGGACAAATCCTGGTCTCGCCCGCTGCTAAATGTTCTTGTTAAACAAGACGGGTTGCTGCAGAATGGTAAACATGGGCTATTCCTAACTTTTTTTAGACATATTGCCCCCATCAAATTCAAAATGAGACAATATTTTACTAAAAATTGGTTAATTTTCTCATTTTGAACATTTGATATGTCTTCTATGGAAGTTATAAGTTCTACTGTGAATAAAATTGTGAATAAATGTTTTCAAATAATTGCATTCTCTTTTTATTTACATTTTATACAGCATCCCAACTTTTTGGGAATTAGGATTGTAATAAATGATAGCTGTAGCTAGGTAGCATGCTAAAAAGGCCAGTGTGTAGTGCATTTATCTGTATTTAACTGGACAGCAGCTCTCTGCTTTCCAGATGTGGAACCATTCTTATTGATGGCCAGTAGGGGTAGTCAGTCAGTGTCTGGTTTTACAGAAGTTTCAGCTCCCTTGTTCTAGACCTCAGTACATACTTTCCTGGTAAGTTTATTACCCAGTTTTAAGTATTACCAAATACAACAGCATGTTCAGTGTGTAAATGATGGTCCCCAGTAGAGCCTAAAAGGGCAATAAAGCAGTTCATAGTTTATGCAAGGATGGACATGCAGTATCTTAGAAATCTTGGTTGTTGGACAAAAGCGTTGAAAATGCTCAGTGTGAGTTTTCACAACAGGACTTCATTACCCAAGCGGTGATGTCACGGTGGCTGAATCTACATTTTATACTCAGTCACTGATTACATTCAGTCTATAATATTCAGAAGATTTCACACATTTTTACAGAGTATCTAAGTAATCAGTGCGTTCATCTGCTCAAAGTTTTTTTATTTTCATTAGAGCAACAGTGTTATTTCTTGATGTATTGCTTGAAGTTTTTATTTGTGCTCTATATGCTGATGTTTGCTTTATATACTTTGGGCCTCCGTAGCGCTCACTAATACATGTACTATAAGTGGAAAATCTTACTGCAAAGTAGATGCAGGGTGGAGCATTTTTTTCAATGGTCAGTCCTTGGCCTGACCTCCTTCAGCTCGCCAATGTGGCAGCTTCGCTCAGGAGGGTACCATTCCCTCGGGACACTGAGTGAGACACTCTTTGAAAAGGTGCCCGGCTAGAGCAGATCAGTCCAGGCCAGGCCAAGGCAAGACAGACAAGCTTTTTACTGTTCTCTCACTGCCGCTGGAGCTCCGAGGCTTGGCTGCCATTCTGTCCCAGCTGGCAGTCAGAGTCAGAGGATGGAGTTAATGCTATAGCTCACAAAGCCATAAAGCCTGCTCGAACTGTGAATCTTTTGACTGCACAGTTAGATCCCTGAAGAGATCAGAAACCGAAAGATTCAAACTTGCACTTATTGTTACGATGGACAGTAAAAGATTTAAAGCTGTCTGTGGAGTGGGGAACACAATGATGTTTTTATAGCCCAGGGTTTAAGAATGATTTCCCTGCGGTGGCCTCGATGTGTTGGACTGTTACTGTAAGGGCAGTGGGAGGAAACTGCTGTGTGCTGCTGTTGCATCCATCACACAGAAACTAGCCTGCGTGTCCTTTTCAGTAAAGGTGGACAGCTGCTTCATTTTAAACAAAGATGTACTAATTAGTAATCATTCATTTTCACGTTCTTCAAATCCTTATTGCTTCTGACAAGTGCCAAAAAAGTTGTTTAAAATAACACAAAAAAATACAAACTGTTCAAATGCAGATTTAAACCAAATTTTACTTTTCCAGAATCCACTGATCAGTATAGGTCATTAATGCATCTCACCAAATCAACAATACCAACTAGCATCACATTAGCATCATAAAAGTCTAGTGAAAAACTGACTTTGCATTAATAGCTTCCTGACTGTCTGAGAAGACTATTGCGCTCATTCTTTAACAGAGCTTTTGTCTCATGTTGGCGGTTTCAAAAATATCTACATCTTCCCACCTTAGCTTCAGATAGCTAAGGAAAACTGAGCAAACCTGAAGGCGTTTTGTGCAGCAGGGAGAATTTTTTGTTGTTGTTTAAATAGCTTGACAGCAAATGATGGTGAGTCATTTTTAACAATATTCATCAGTATCCTCATAGCTGACTGTCATGGTTCAGTTCAAGTCCACCCACGAGCAGTTTAGCTCTTACACGGGGAATTTTTGCATTCTGCTACTATCTCAGTACATTTCCATTTCTGACGTCACACAGCCTTATATTATCATTGTGCGTCTTCTTTCTCAGTTGGCATTCATGAGCTTACGCATCTCATGCTCACAGTTTTTTCATGTTTTTTATCTTCTGCCCCCAGTTGTGGATCCAACTCCAGATCCACTGGAGTCCACAGACCCTTTGATGTCTGTAGTTCTGGTGAGCATGCTGCCCCTGCTGGTGATGGTGATCGCGTTTTTTGGAATGTTCTACTGGTGCAGAATCCATCGGCAGAGGCGGCCCAACCAGGAATGGGAGAGCAGCTTTAACTTTATGCGCAAGCCGATAGCCAGTAGGCTGGACTGCAGTGATGCCTGCGCCATCATGACAGATGACGATAAGTCCGACAGCAGCTCGACTCATGCCAACAGCCTGAATCACAACACCGAGCCGCTGCCTATAGAGCTGGATCTGCTGGTATGCATGTATATTTACTACATATGTGGAGCTGTACTGCTTCAAACTCGAATGTTAACTTTTGATTGTGTCCCAGGTGGGAAAGGGTCGCTTTGCTCAAGTATACAAGGCTAAATTAAAGCAGACTACGTGGAATCAGTTTGAAACAGTAGCTGTAAAGATCTTCCCCTACGAAGAGTACGCCTCCTGGAAGAACGAGAAGGACATTTTCTCCAACACAGACCTCCGACATGAGAATATCCTCCACTTCCTGACAGCTGAGGAGAGGAAGGTGGAGAAACAGTACTGGCTTATCACAGCCTTCCACCCCAGAGGAAACCTGCAGGTGAGCGCACAACTGTCCGGAATATGAAAGCGGTTTGACTTAATTTCGTAACGTCTCAAAATGCTAACATACTGTCACATCTCCGTCTTCTAGGAGTACCTGACGCATCACGTGATCAGCTGGCAGGAGCTGCAGGTGATGAGCAGCTCTCTGGCATGGGGTGTCGCCCACCTCCACAGTGATCGCCTCCCCTGTGGACGCCCTAAAGTAAGAGATCACAAATATGTCCTAGTAACAATTCTTTTCTTTTTTTTAAGTATTAAAGAACTGAAAGGTTAGACATAACACTAACATATAAATGTGTCACATTTTCTTGTCAAACTGGAAATAATCATGCAAGTTGAGGATTTAGAAAAATTCATAGTTTTTGAATAGTCATATTCTGCAGTAGGACAGCAATCCATGCATGCCATTAGCCACATAAGCAGCATTCAAATGACACTTATTTGAGTCTTGTTCCAATAAAAAAAACTTCAGCCATTCTTCACCTGTTAAGAATACTGCTGTCCATCAGGTTTTTAGCAAATATTAACATAGAATACATAGAATTGTTATAGTGAGAAGATGGCATTAATTCAGTTCAGTTAAATTTAATTTATGTAGCATTATTTCACAACATATCTTGGTTCTTTCGAAAGTACAGATCCTACATTGTACAAAAGTGAGAACCTCAGCAAACTTATAATCTCCAACGAGGAAGAACTCCCTTTAAACAAACAGAAAAAACACAAAGTACAGGAGGGCGCAAATAACAGTGAATAACATGCAGGGAGTGAGATGAAGGGAGGTCCCCTCAGCAGCCCAAACCTGTACCAATCTTAGAATTAAGTCAAAATGTCAAGTGTAAAGCCAAGAGGGGCTGTCTCAGCATCAAATCACAGCTAGATTAAGATTTTCTAAAAGACACATGGCACTCTGACATACTCTGTGGAAACTGGATCAGTTACGTAAAAACCATCACAAAATCCACACAGTAATATTTGTCCAAAGAGAAATAGAAAAGCAGCTTCACTAATGCTTAATGCCTGGTGGCACTAGAGAAAAAGTCAATGGATCAACATTCATGTAACTCAGGCTACATCCGTCATATAATCTCTTTACCAATTTGATCTCTGCTTTCATGCTTATTATTTTCATACTGACAACTATTCATTTTGACGATCAAATATCTGTTGTTCTCCTAGGTGCCGATAGTCCACCGAGACCTGAAGAGCTCCAACATCTTGGTGAAGAACGACGGGACGTGCTGTGTCTGTGACTTTGGCCTGGGACTCTGTCTGGACAGCAGCCTGTCAGTGGATGACCTTGCCAACAGCGGACAGGTTAGATATCATTATGGGTTCCTCTTTTTACCAAATGGTTCTTAAACACAACATTAAAAGCATAACCTGCAAATTACCTACGGTAATAGATTTGTAGCTGTGGTATCTCGCTACATCTCACCAGATATGTGAGATATGAGCTGGTTATGTTTGTTTTGCCTTCCTCTGTCTAAGTCCTTCTGCTGAGAGTGTGTTTGATTGTAATACGTCTTTGTTTGCTGACAGAAGAAAACTGACAGACTGATCGGTAATCAAGTGATGAAGGAAGAGGCTTTGTTGTGACATGCAAACTCCTCAAGGCAACTCTCTCCTAGTTCAGTCTGTCAGCAAGGCAGTGGTCATGCAATTGATAGTTACAAGAGCACTGACAGCCTTTCTATCTGAAAAGAAATATTTAAGTGCAGTGAATGCAACCACAACAAAATCCAGGCTGTTCAAGCTTTTCTTCCTTCTTTTTGTTTGAACCTCAGCTGTGTGACCATTTTATTCATGCGTAGGCCAAAGTATGATTGTTCAATGTCACACTATTGGTTCCACTCACAATTAGAAGTCAGAAATTCCCAGCTAGTAGGTTGTAATTATAACTTCCGTGACTTTGTGTGTCTCTGTCAGATACCATCCTGAGCTCAGGTTTTGGTGTAAATTCTTTTTAATCATGTGTGTACGTGTGGTCGAACTTTTCTTTGCATAAAAATGCAACACATGCAACCACTCGCAGAACCAGATATTATGTCAGCAGTATTTTTGCATATACAGCACATGGGAAATTTGATGTTATGTAATTTTCAGATCTTTTATGGTTATTAATGCAGTAGTGAAAATACAGATTTGGAAAATGCTCATGGTAGGCAATAATAAAATGCAAATGCACTACAAAGCTGTTGAACTGTATACAGTACCTGTGGTGGAAAGGACAGAAGTCTTGCATTAGCATTGCAAGCAGCAATGGTAGCAAGAATCTGCAAGTGCAGTCAGCTAGCTTGTTTGACCTGTTTGCTCATCTAACCATAAAACTCAAAGGCATTTGGATTACTGCTTGTGTTTCTATGGGACAGTACAAGCCACCGATTACTGGTGGGGAAGTAGATGGAATGCAAAACGGTTAAGCTAATTGACTTTGAATGATACAAAAACGTCACTTTTTAAAAGGCACAAAGCTACTCCACTTTCACTTTCATTTTATACATTTCCATTGTGAGAAAAGAGCCCGTGATAACTCCAAACTTAACTTTACAAAATCAAAAGAGATTAGCCAACTGAAACAAATCCTTTTTAATTCACCCACATTTTTGAGCAATTTGATCAGATAATATGACAATTAAAATTAACAGAGGTAAAAATTCAGTTGTTTTTTTAGCCAGTAGTCCCAAGGCTTGCAAACATACAGTTGCAACGGCATGCAAACTAATAGCTTTGACCTGCAGCGACTTAATGAGAATAGTATCCCTCTATTCTCAGTAAAAACTGGGAGAGGGTATGTTCTAAAATGTTCACCTAAGCCACTGAGTTTAAATTGAGACTTGAAATAAGACTTAATTAATTCAACATTGGACTTGAATCTTGTTTGGCTTGAAGTTGAACAGATTTTTCTGACAGGAATTTGTGATTTTGATTTGGAAGCCATTTGTCTTGAGTTGTGATTTAACATAAGGCTAAAGAGCTTTATTTTGGACGTGACCTTGAATTGAGTTTTGTCTTCAGCTGAGACTTGACTTGAGAGTAGCTGTTGATCTTGTCTTGCTTTTGGAAATTTTATATCTGCTCTTAGTTAAAACTTTAGTTTGACAACCTGTTGATCTTGGCTTGGAGGTTGACTTGGGTATTAAATGTAGGACTCTGCAGATTTGCAAAAAATATATACTGTTCCATGTTTGGCTGTGAAGAAATGCATCTGGAGTATAAAGAAACACTGCAGTATAACAGGAACATTGAAACTTGTCTAGAGCAAACAGTTCAGTAGCTACTATATGTAATTTAACAGCATGCATCAAACAGTTGAATGGGTAGAAAAGGAAACATCCGGCGTAGACTAGAATCTCCCTGTTTTATAATGTCAAATGTCATTTCTTTATTATCTGTTTATGAATGAAGCAAGGAGTGAGTCAAGTCTTCTGTCACTGAGCCAATGCTTTGATTTATTGCACCAGCACCATTAATCAGGCTTTGAGAGAGAGTTTAGTGATAAGGTGATAATCTGTTTAATGTTTGGCCGTGCCTGTTTGTACCTCTTGTGTGTTAACCCTTGTTTGCTGCCTCCGTTCTGCAGGTGGGCACTGCGCGCTATATGGCACCAGAGGTGCTAGAGGCCCGACTGAATCTGGAGAACATTGAGTCCTTCAAGCAGACTGACATTTACTCCATGGCTCTGGTCCTGTGGGAGATGACGTCAAGGTGTGAAGCTACTGGAGGTCAGTACACACATCCATACACCACACACACACACACACGTAAACACACAAACGTGTTCAGTAATTACCCAGTTCAAGCTGTGGGAAGTATGATGTAATGTAACACATAAGCATGCACGCACTCTCAGAATAAAACAAATCTGTTCAGGTCAGCCACTGAGATGACTCTACAGTGACAACACACTCCATGAGTTTGGGCCTGTCATATCAAGCTCAGCAGTAGAAGCAGTTGGGCAGAGTGATGTTTACATGTCACATAATGAAGGTGTGTGTGAGGTCTAACTCAGTTTGTGCCATGTGTAATGCAATGCAATAAAAATGGCTGCTTATCCTCTACCTCCCTTTTGTTCCAGTCATCTCCTTTCAGTCATGAAACAGCTGGAAGTATTTGGCTATTTCCTATATGTCAAAATTACTAAAAGGAAAAAGCCAGTGTACACTTTAATCAGCTGACTTCATACAATATGTTGGCAGTGTTTGAAGGCAAATGTGTTTAAAGCTGCTCGAAACTGCCACTGTGTGTGTGTGTGTGTGTGTGTGTGTGTGTGTGTGTGTGTGTGTGTGTGTGTGTGTGTGTGTGTGTGTGTGTGAAACCTACATAGTGCAGACAGTAGTTTCAGGACTACTGTTTCCTGTTAATTTTTGCTTTGATGGGGGCAGCAGGGAGGCTGATAGTCTCATCTGTTACAC
>VVHJ01025524.1:0-35265 GCA_015107715.1 Tylochromis polylepis
TGACCCCCCCTCAATTCCTCACATTTTCTATTTGTGTTTCTCTTGAGTCTCGCTCTTAGAAATATTAAATTAACATAAGAAATCATTATTGGATGTGGTTGTTTGACTGAAGTATAGGATACCAGATCTCAGTTTAAAAAGGGAAATTGTACGCTTAATTAAATTAAAAACATGAGTTTTGCAAGAAAACCTGACAAGATGGAATTTTAAAAAAATATTTTTCCTGTTTTCAGTGAGTAGAAATCTATAAGAAACAGTCAAAAAAAATCCTATGCAGTTTTTTGGTTGCAGACCTGTGTAATTCAGAATAAAAGTCTGCCAAATCAAATATGTGGAGCTACCCGTTGGGGCCATCCCTTGTGAATAACAGAACAGCTGAAAGTTGCTTCTACAGAGATGATAGAAAACACGTTTCTTTGTATGAAGTCCAGGAAAAGCTTACAAACAAGTCTGAGACCTAACAATGATAACAATGGTTAGAGAAAAAAAGCATCATCTTGTTCGATCACAGTATTATCACCAATATCCAATATTTAGATTGTTGGCTCGGTGCATCCTTATTCAGTAGGAAAGAAAACTGGATGCTCATATGCTGGCATGCTGATGGTAATCCATGTCTTTGACATAAGTTACTTTTATGAGTTATTCAAAGTCTATTCTAGTCTGCCTAGACAAAACAATGATATCGCCCCATACTGGGTGGTGGTCAGATTTAACACTAGCTGCCATTCGTAAATACAGTATCATATTCCTCACCATAGCCCTATCCATTCAACCTCTAAATGAAACTGGATGTTAAGAGAAACGTGGAGAAAGTCGTGGTATCGAGGGGCTTTTTAGGCTTTACTTGCAGGGCCAGAACAAAGCAAACTAATAACAATGTAAGGACCTGCCAAAGTTCTTGTCTTATAGGTCTAAAGAAGAGTGCATTTATAGAAGAAAAAAACAAAACGAGAGAGAGAGAAGATGAAGGAGGAGGGGGTGGATGATGCAATGGAGGACAAAGGTGTTGGTAAGGTGGGGGGAGTGCAGTGGCAGAGAGAGCGATGGATTGAATGATACCTGCACGCTGGGAAGGGGCTGGAGCAGGACTGAGCTGGATCACGATGACTAGACGGAGGAAAGAAAATATACACACACACGCACATTACTGCAGTGTTCTACTGAAACAATCACACGTTTGCACGCACACACACATACACACACACAAATCACAGGAAAAAACCCAAAAACAAACAAACAAAAAAACCCCACCACACACATCACTCGTTCATTTCTTCACAACATAATTTGAGCGGTTTAAATTTAAAGTGAACTTTTTCTTATTGTCTATTAATCTCATGAAGACTAAAATAAATTACACTGCACATTAATGAATCATAGTATTTCTCATATTGTCTATGGCACTCTTTTCCCAGGATTTAAAATAAGGCCATGTTGAAGGTACAGAAAAAACTGGGTCAGTAGCTTACTGTGTCACTTCATACGAAACTAGTCAAATCTGAAAGAAGCTCCCTCGGGCCTCCTCATAATCAGCTGTTTTTTCTTATACAGTAACTTTAGTGTATTTACTGAAGCCATGCAAAATTTGACCGTCATTCAATGAATACTCTGAGGTACGGGCCCTTCAGTACACATCGGTGGGTGAAGCATTTTTGCCTAAACTGGAAAACCGCAGTATTTAAACACTGGAGGAATCATTTTTGATATTTGGTCCGAATATTAGCTTGGTGCAGCTTCATTCTGTAGGAAAGAACATTTTATCTCCAGTCAGTATGGAGTGGGCATAAAACTTATCTTGTTGTAGTTTTTAAACAGACTCCAAATTAAGTCAATTTTTATGTGGCCACTGCCTGTACTTATGACGTTTTCAAGAAAATAAGGTGGATTAAAAAGCACAGGGGGCCTGTTGTGTTGGAAAAGTGTCATGGTGGGCTAAGTTTTGCATGGCTTCATTAGACATGTTAAAGTTAAAACAAGTGATTCTAATGGAGTCAATCTGGGAGGCAATCAGACTTTTCATGTAATAACACAAGGTGAAAAAAGTCAATTTTGCACTTTATCTGTGTTTTTGGGCAATAAATCAAACTCTAATCTCGTAGAAATGACCCTCATCACCAGGATTTGAATCCACAGGAGCAAATTTTTAGCAGGTTGTAGACTTCTAATGAGATTTCAACAATAAGAAAAAAAACTTCAGATTTACCCCATTCACTCTCTTTGTGAGAACATAATCAGCTTCATAAAAAACAATTCAAATAACAGGAGGAAAAAGAAGGTTTGTGGTCTCGAACCTAATGAACGGACAACAAGATCTGCAGGAAAAAATGACAAGGGGTTCAGATTGATTGCTAACGCTTTGAAAGTCTGCTGTTAACACTGTAAAGATAATGGAGAGCTTTGGTGTGTAAACCCCAGCAGAGGCAGGCTGCAGACCTCCCTGCTGCTTGACTTTTCTCCTGAAAGGGCCCCAACATCACTGCTAACACCAGCTTCTATGACACGGAGTTTATGTCCACTAACACCCTTGGAGCGCTTCATTCAATATGTGTATGACAAATCTCTATTTTCACAAGCTCTGTTACGTCGAACCAGTGTTTGCCACACCAGCTAAGACGTAACCTACTAAGTTAGCGTATCCAGAGCTAGCGTTATTTAGCCAGCTCAAATTAGCATGTTTCTTCAAGATCAAAATGGCAACTAAAACAAAGTCTACCACAAAAATGATGATCAAATGTACCGCTTACAGGTTGTAATAGTGTACGGATGCGCTGCGGCTGACTGGCAGGACCACAGCTTTTCATACGCAAACTGAAACTACATTGAATTTTCTGACGCTGGGCCCCGCCACAGACTATCAGAGAGGCTGCTAGCCTGCTAGTTTAGCATGTTTGACAGGACAGAATCAAAACAGATTCAGGGACACGTCTACCGGCGAGATGTTTCGTAACATCGCTTCGGTTAGTACATTTTTGCTTTACGTTGCTCACTACAGAAGATGTCCCATTTATTTAATTATTAATTTGGCAGAAAAATCAGCGGACCAGCCCGAGTCTGTGTTTGTTTATGTAGCTAGCCTGTTAGCATGTAGGTAGCAGCAGCATAACAGTCCTTCCCTCCGCTCCGCTCCGCTCCTCTCCCCCCGCTCTCCGGCCCCGCAGCTCCGATCTTTCCCCCTGCTATTCTGGCCGTTACCGACACCCCGGTCCTCCCCCGTGGACACTCACTCGGCCTCGGTCGTGATCGCTGTGGACTCATGTCGATGTTGAGGTCGATTCTCCGGCGAGCTTCTTCATTCTCCTGCTTTAGTTTCTCCTCGATTCGCGACAGCCTCTGTTCCAGCGACGACATCTTGAAAAATTGAGCACCATGTAGTTCCCAGCAGAGCTCTTGACTCCCCTCTCTGGCAGGCAGGCCAGCAGCACACTGACTGACTGACTGACTGACACACACATATACACACAACACACGCGCGCGCGCACACACGCTGCAGTAACACATAAAGACCCACTGCTATACCCATTCTTTTTTTTCCATAGATTTTTGTTGCCCATCAAAAGAAAATAACCATTTTTACCCTAATATTGTTAAAAAATAATATTCTTGGTAGCAATTACCAATTAATTACCAATTTTCAGGCTTGGAAAAAACCCTGTTACTGGGTAGCAAGCAGAAATCAGAGTTTGTTTGCATTTTCTCCTTTTTGCAGAGAGAAAGCTTACAAAATGCACGTTTCAGCGTTAGTTTCGGTATAATTTGTGACATAAGGATAGCAGCAAGAGTGAAAGGGAAGGTTTAAAACTGGCTGGAGTTGAATATGCTCAGATTTTCAGAGAAATAAAGTCAGCATATGAATATTTAAGAGGGGAAAAAAAGACATTTTCTATGATTAAAGTTGTAAATTAAAGTGGGCTGCTGCTGAGCAGGTAGATTACACTAGGATTTTATAATATCTATAACATCCTTATTCATGTTACAGCAGCTGTTTTCAGTGCTTCCACCCCTCTATGCAAGATATGAACATCAATCTAATCTAATATGAAGTGTTCATTTTAGATATAAAACCAAGGTTCCATGTGTGTTAAAATAACTCTGAACATTTGGTAAATTTCTCTGCAGGTAGTGGACATTTACAGAGATAATTTGAAGTGAAATTATTCATTTATTAATACTAGAATATACCGTTTACTGCTGAGAGTACATGAGGATGAGATGCAGATCAGCACTTAAACAGCACTCATGTTTCTACGAAAGGCCGACCATTAAGGACCAGTTCTGATGTTTATTCATTAGTGATGCTTTCTTCTTTAGCAGCCGGTCAAAAGTCAGGGAGACTCCAGGAGGTGGTGCAGATACAGTGAATCCAGTTAAAGTGATATTTTTGTGCATTAGTCCTGTTTGAACTCCTGTGATATGGTTAAAACTGACATGAAGATTTTTTTTCTTCTAAAATTTTGACTCTGCTTATTACAGAGCTGAAATATTTAGCCCGCTACTTGATTCATCAAACAACAGAAAATTAGGCAATGACATTTTTGATGAATTTTTCTCTGACGTCATTTCATGAGAAGAAGAATTGACAGATAATTTGACTTTGTCCATCAGGAGAATAAACTACTTACCCTCTAATACTATCTTAGTCCTGCTCCGGCAGGTTTGAATGAATGTACTGAAAAAAGAATCTGTGATAATGGGCTATATACGCTCACCAGCCATTTTATTGGGTACACCTTGCTAATACTATGTCAGAACTGTCTTAAAATATCCACACCATTACACCATTACACTGCTCCATTCATTCAGAAATACTAAATTAAACGTGCATCCATCCATCTATGCGTTGCTGTGTTATTTTTATTTAAATGAATTTGAGATGTCCCCTTCCACTACCTGTATTCGACCTTTCCCCCGTCCCACGAAGACAATAAACAGCCGATAATATTCACTCATGGTTTTCTTTATAAAATATGTCATCTCATACGCACATGGTTCTGTACTGTCGTACACAAGATAGGTAAAATCCACACCACTGCACATACATCTTAACAATAAACCACTGCTGTTGTGTGTTACACAGGTTTTCCCCGTTGGCTCATGTTTTTCCTACAGATATCAGCAAAGGTATTATCAGAGGTCTACGCCAGCTCTCGGCTCTAATTGGAGCTTTCACCTCTCTAATTGGTTCTACTGTGGAAAAGCAGCTCATGTTTGTTTTGCTTATGGAACCCCGCAGAGTTTCCACAAGTACTTAGACATCAGTGAGTTTCGGAAACCACCACAGTGACCGCGGCAGCCAGAACGTAACCTGCCAGGGCTTAAGCTCCGAAAACAGACACTAAAACAACTTTTACAGCCAGTGAGGTTAAAGATTTAATCGTCTCGGAGGGAAACCACTTACTTCATGTTCACAAAACTCTGGTAGCACGTAGGTGACTGGATGAACGTGTCTCCAGACCCATAAAGAGCAGTCTGTTACTTGTACATCACAGTTTAGTGTTCAGATTTTTTCTTTTGGAATAATAAAAATGTTTTCCACATAGCTTTTACGCTGACAGTTGTGTGTGTATGTGTGTGTGCGTGTGTGTGTGCGCTACACATTTATATCAAATTCTTCCTAAAACCCAAACATTCAACTAAAAAGGATGAGTCAACTGCTCTCGTAAAATCCGAGCAGCACAAGTTTAAAAAGTAGTTGATGGACATCCAAAGGAAGGTCCACTGCAGTGAAGCAGGACAGTGGTTCTTTACCCTTTAGTTAACTAATAATACACCTAAAATCAGTCAAAAGACTGATAGTTATCAGCTCTGAGTGTCTTTTTTTTCTCTTCTAAAAACATAGAGCAGTTTCTGCAGCACACTGTATCCCTCCTCGCCCTGCTGCTGTACACAAAGGGCCACAAAGTAAAACAAAATGCTTTTTTTCTGTGGAACAAATACAAGTATAAATGTAAGGCATTGGTATGAGAGGCCACTGAGCAACCCCTAAACAGTCAAAAGTACAAAAATACAGCAAGCTCCTCCTCTCACAGCTGCAATGGCGACTGCCAAGATGCCTAAGAAGATGGGAAGAGACTTTTTAAAGTCTGCAAGATACAAAACCCACTGCAGTTTTGTACAGTGACTGGAAAGGGGGGCCTTTGTTTGTGATAGAACATTTTAACCCCAACTAATATCTGTCCATGCTTTCATTTGCTCAGTCCATGATCTTTAAAACTCTGCAGACACACAAAACACAGTCTCTTTGTCTTCAGTTTCATTCATTCACAGTGTAACAAGAAGTGACAGACGAGTGCGGACAGTAAGTTTGAGACATATCTCTCTGCTCTGGCTAAAACTGTCGCAAAGCTGTCGAAATCCAACATTCCTCGAGATCTGTGGGATTCTGGTCCACTAGCAGAGGTCAGAGACGTAGTCAAAGTCCCGGAAACTGTCCTGGTCTTTGCGGGAGAGCGCGCGAGGCTCACGTGGAGGCGTGAGCGTCGGAGGTTCGGTAGTGAACTCCTCGTCAAAGTTACTGACGTCTTCTTTGCTGCCGATGGAGGGGACGAAGGGAGGGGGCAACTTCTTCTGCAGCAGCGCCTCCCAGTCCATGTTCTGGAGGGAGAGACAGAGAAAAGGAGACAGTGGGTCTATTATGCAAGGGAGCACACAGCAATGATGGAGTAAATAAATGGCCAGGGCAACATGTAGACAATTTATACACAAGGTAATAACTTTTGACAAATAGCAGCATATCAGGAAAACTAGAGCCAACCAACAACTGTAAAATTAATCAAGTTTGACTACATACTACATTTACATTGGAAGCATTTAAGCTGTAGACCACTGTAAACAGAAGAAAGAAAAAAAAAGAAAGCTGGAGCAAAGGGAGAGGAGCGAAAACAGCTTGTTTCAGACTGAGCGGCTGCACCAAGTCCCAGGATAAGAATGAGGATAATTTAACATTAAAAAAAGGGTATATTCAGAAAATCCATTGTCCTCGATGCATAAACCCCAAAGGAAATTTATGCAGAGCAAAGAATAAGAGGAAGAAGAGCACTTAAAACTGCAATTCAAAAGGCTTCGAAACAATCACCGTAACAGTCTGGCTGTAAACACCCGAGAAAAACCTCTTCCACCTCTCAGTGTACGCTAATGAATCTCTGTCCTGCGTTCTCGTCTGTACCTTCAGATATCAGCTTTATTTTACTTAGTCTTAAACAGACAGCTAACATTAATACATCACTGAAGCTTTCAGCTATCTGAGAGCTGATATTGCTGGTGAAAGCAGACCATTTACCTAAATAATAAGAACGGGACATTCATTAGCAGAAGCTAAACTGAGACAGGCTCAGTCTGCAACCCCAACAAGTTGCCTAGGTACCTCTAAGTCTACTTACTCTGAAAAATGGCTGCTTCTTCACCTCCTCTGCATCCTTCTCACCAGATCCCAATCTTCTCTCTGGGTTCCTCCTTAACAGCTGCACACAGACACACGAGAATAAGAAATGACGAGTGGATATAACAGTGAAGCATGAACTGTCTGAATGTGAGTAAGTGAGGATGTCGGACTGATTCAGTGTTTCACATGTAAGTGCAGCATTTGTCACATACAGTTTGTGTGTATAAGCGAACGTGTGTGTGTGTGTGTGTGTGTGTGTATGTGTGTGTGTGTGCTTGCTTTACCCTCCTCATGATGCCAATAGCCTCAGTGGAGAGGAAGCGTGGGTAGCGGACTTCATCATTCACAATGCTGTCAAACACCTCCTCTTCATCATCCCCTGGGAAAGGAGACTAAGCACAAATACACAGCTCACACAAAAGCACACTTCACTGAATCCAGTTTTGATATTCTGTAATTTAAAACAACATTAGCATTTAACTACAGCGAACACGAGACATGATGACACCAGAAGGAAAAATGAATTAGCATTCGGGCTAAGTCTTTGTGGTGCTAGTTTTCACTTAGATCTGTTGCCTTTATGTGTTTGTATTTCTGTTAGATTTGTTAGATCTCTTGCCTTGCAACAGATCTAAATTCACTGAGGTTCAAAAAATTTCAAAAAGTAATTAATCGTGCAGAGGGACACTGTATGGCACCAGATCAAACTAACACGTGGCTATAATAACTCCATGACCAGTGATAGAGTTTTGACTAAGCGTATGCTAGTTCCTACCTCTCCCACCAGCATTTCATAGATGAGGACCCCCAGGCCCCACCAGTCTACGGCTCTGGTGTAGGACGTGTCTGTCAGGACCTCGGGGGCTAAAAACTCTGGGGTCCCACAGAAGGTGCTGGTCCGGTCCCCAAAACCCATTCCTGTAGAAAAGATGAAAAAATTATGTCTGAACGCTAAAGGAGAAGCAAAATCACTTCCTAATTTCCTGAACTTCATCACTGAGATGATGAAAACTTGCCACTCTGTACTGTTTAATCACTCATATTCCTACATCAGTTTAAATTTCAGAATCGGGTGGAGTTCAATTTCAATTTTATTTACATAGCGCCAAATCACAACAATAGTCGCCTCAAGGCGCTTTATATTGTACAGTTATATGCTAATTTCCAGCTGCTTTATTGGAGAAGTTTTCCATGATTCACAGTTCAAAATGAGCCTTATTTATCTTATACAGAGGCTTTTTTGCAGCCCCTCAGTCTATCCTCTGCCTCAGCTCCTCCCCCTTTAACCCAACTTTCTCCTGATTGGCAATGTGGAGATACCTGCTGTGGTGACCCCTTGTAAGAAGGGTTTAGGCAACAGCAGCTTTTTCATATACTGACCTTATTATTTCATATCGTGGCCATGTTTAATATGGGCACCCTTCATTGTAACCATACAATCATATGCTGTGACCTATTAGCTTATCATATGGAGAAGCTAATAGGTCACCTATGGTGTTTCTGAGCTCAAGGCAGGGTTCGGTTGACCTGCTTTTCAGGCTCCCTGACAGAAATATCACACTGTTTTCCGTTTGTAAGTAAATTTGTATCCCGAAGCAAAGGCAAAGACAAATAAAAGGCCGTCTGTCAGTAATACACAGATCCACCTTCTTTACAGAGTCCAAAGTCAGCGATCTTCACATAACCATCTGTGTCTAGCAGCAGGTTGTCAAGCTTGAGATCTCTGAAAGGCAGAAAACATGCAGGTGGGAATCAGTATCTTTGTACAGCATTTAGATACAAACACTCTGTGGACTGTCATCCCAGCAGACTGTACTAAACTGAGCCTGTACAATAATGCTCACTACAAACGTCAACCTCATGGTGCGACACTCAGTACCCCGGGGATGAATCCTACAGCTTCTGGATGCCCTGTATAATCCAGCATGTGGTATCTAAAATTTGTCGTGATGTGAAGTTTCAACTTTGGGTTTTGTGTTATTCCTTGTTTTCTGCTTTATTTTGAAAGTGTTTCAGCCTTTGTGTGTCTCTGGGGTTTTTGGTTTCCTGCTCATTGTCAGCCACACAAAGTGCATATACACTCTTCCCTTTGTCAGACTGTCTGTTTACCTTGCTCTGTTTTCTTTTGGATTATTTAACTTTTGGGTTTTTCTTGCCCCATATTGAGGCAAAGTGTGTAAAGTTTCATAAAATAAACCTCCCATTGTTGAAGCTCCTGTATTTGTATCTGTATCTGGCTCCTCTAACTGAACTGCAAAACAGACTGGCATTTCAAGCAATGCTGGCAGAAATGCTTAGAAATTAAGAGCTCAGTAATTACTTAATGGGGTACAGTAGAATGACATTTTTTTAACATTGATCTTTGACATTTCTATTAGTCTGATGCTTCCTGAGGTGAAAGAAAGCTCTGTTTTACACCAGTTATCAGTTAAGAGGTTTGCGTGGGCTCGACTCACCTGTACACAATCTTATGGTCATGGAGGAACTGAAGTCCAAGAACCACACAGGCTGCATAAAACCTGAAGCCAAAAGCAGAGAAAATCAACCTCCAGTTAGACGGGATAAAATGGGAACTTCATAATAATAATAACAGAAACGCTGCTTTCAGACCACTAGCCACTGTAACCAAATCTGCTGTCTGAGGCCTGACAAACAGCTGCTCCCCAGCTGTTGAACTCCTTGGTATGGGGACAGCAGTAATAGTGCTCAGGGTTTTTTGGCATTATGTCCTTAAAAGACCCTGCACACCCACTGCAAACTCCATACAGATGGCTTCACTTATTTCAGCGGATCTTTTTAGACTGTGTGGGTGTGCTTATGCTGCGGCGTCTCCCTCATTTTCCTTCACTGATGAGGGTTTGGTGACCTCATGATAATCCCAGGATGAACTCAACTTGTGCAGAAGTCTAACAAATAAACAAACGTAACTTAAGGATGCAAGGCCTTTAAAACATTCAGTCTAATACAGAGCATCTCTAAAAGGTTTTTCACATCTGTCTTAATGCTCAACTGCCCACACGTACAAATCATGTTAGTATGTCTTGTGTAAGTATATCTTATGTGCCGAGAGACAGGCCACATACATAGTACATAACTTACTTTGAATTTAAAGATCACAGACGGCTATTTCACACTAAACATGACCATTTAATATTTGTACACGTGTATGTTCTTCACCTCTCTTTCATTATTTTCTCCTTTTCATTATTTCTTTTTCCTCCACGACTGCCCTCTCTCCTCCCTTACTTCCTCCACACCTCAAGCCTCATCTCCTGAACTGAAGTCACGGCTCTAACACATGAAAACGTGCACAAATATGCTTTTTACTCTCAACTTTGTCACAGTTAGTTATTGTCAACAGATTACATATATGCTACCCTCCTATCTCCGGCTAAACAACAACAACAGCTGGCATAAGATAACGTTATTCCAGCTAATGTTAGGCTCAAATGTCCCAAAAATCACACTTTCTCTTTGAGAAACAGTTCGATTACCTTCTCACATCGTATCAGAGTTTATTTGCTAAGTATCAGAGTTGGACAAAGTTAGAGCCACTTCAAAGAAAATTTCACTAATGCCGGCTAACAGTGGCAAAAACAGCCATTAATGTCAGAAAAGTTCAGGATATCCTCAACAACTCAGCTCAGTATCGTTTCACCGACTCATCAACATATCAATCGGACTCTTTCTACAAAACTGTACAGCCTGCTCCAGAGTAAATAAACGTGGACACATATTGACAGCTGAGGTAAACAGCGAACTGACAGCCTACACTCACTACAGATGAACCTCGCCCTGATTCGTTTGCCCAACAGCGGCTACCACAGCTGGGATTATGCACTGGAATTGGGAAGGGTGAAAAAACAGAATTCAGTTGGCTATAATCTGGAATCTACTGACATCTAGTGGTGACATTTTACTAACTTTGCCTTTAAAATTTAGCAACGCTTTTTTCTTGGACAGTACATCCTTGTAAGGTGCGGTGAAGGAACATTAACTGCACAAAAAAGGCCTCTGAAGCTTGGTTTGTTTGTCTTTGATCGCATGGCCATTCACATACTTGATTTGGCTGAACTGTGGAATTAATCCTTGCATACAAGTCAGGGTGTGGATTTGGTCCACCATCACTTTTATCCACTAAAATCGCTTTCATAGGTGAAGTTTTGACAAGCTGCAGCGGGAAAAAACACAGGTGTATTTAACAGTATTGACTTCCACTTTGAGGGGAAGGTCGAGAAATCGTGCTTGACGGGTTCTCGTTAATGTAACTGATGTTTTAAGAAGGGATCCCTTTACAATAGCTGTGTTTTCAATGCACTTATGAGCATAAAATGAGTGTTTATCACTGTTCCCTGAGGTTGACTGAACTCATTTTCCCAACTATCAGGACTAATCTGTGGGAAAGCCTAAAATTTGTATGCAAATACTTCAAGAATAATCCATTTTATTACGTACAAGGCCCGTGGCTCTGTGAAGACGTCTGTGTGGATGTGCATCATCAGGTCGCCTCCTGCTGTGTACTCCATAACAAAGCACACGTGCTCTGGTGTCTGGAAGCACGCAAACAGGTTGATCAGGAAGGGATGGTGCGACATGTTGACGATCTCAAAGATGCGCTTCTCGCACATCAGACTAGGGGAGGAAGGAGGGAAAGAATGGAAGAAGAGGCAAGAGGAGGAGAGAAAAAAAAGATTAGAGGGCCATTTAAACATAATTAGATAGTGTTTATTTTAGCCTATGAGAAAACCCACACTCAGCCCACAGATGAACTGTAATCACAGTGATTCAAGACACAAATTAAATCCTGTGAATAAATCTACTACTGGAGCGCTTAATTTCTGGGCTAAAAACAACAACCACACATCACACAAGCACAGGACTGAGGAAAAAACATCAGCACACACCTATCCACCTCATCCCGAGCAATGATATCTCCTTTTTTCAGGGCTTTGATGGCATACATTGTGCCGGTCTTCTTGTACTCGGACAATAACACCTGTAGACACACAGACACACTCTGATTAACTCTAATACATGTACAAACATTGCTGTTACAAAAACAAAAAATATTCATTCACTCTTCTTCTTTTATTATGGCTGTCTAAACTTCTTTTTCTCCTGCAGCCACTAATACTTAAAATGTGGCGTTCATGTGCACCTAACAACATAAGGAACGCAAGCTTTCTTTTTTACAAACTGTTTGTTACGTTTGTTTGTCTGATTATAGTTGTGGTAGTCACATTGTGAGAGTCCACAAACAGAGAAGCTGTTAATCTGTGACTTTTTTTTGCTGTTGTGAGTAAGCACCATCAGTATATTTGAGGAAATAATAACAAAAACACTCTTGCTCTTTGTGTTGTTACTAATTGGTTTGGTCGTTCCAGTTTTTTTCGGGATTAGAAAGAAACTGTACCTTCCCAAAGTGTCCCCGACCCAAAACAGCAATCAGCCTGAAGTCCTGGAGGGACAGCGGACCTTTCTTCTGCTTGCTGGAGAAACCGACATGCACGGTCAGAAAGAACATTTAAACTGGACACCAAAAAGCAAGAGCTGCTGATGTTACATGACACACGTGAGGACTGTGTACGTGTGGACTGTGCAAGCTGAATAGCACATACATGTAATAACGGAGAGCAGTCATTTTGAGTTGCAACAGCAGGAAAAGCAGAGGATTCATCAAAAACATTAATGGTTCTGTTTTATTCAGGTGTCTGAAGACTTTTGACAGCTAATAACGCAGCAGCTGCTGAAAACGCCTAGCTGGGAGCGCTTGAACGGCTTTTGAGGCCCGCTGTGCCTCCAGGTGAGAGGCTTTGGTTGCTATGATACGGAAAGTACACAGAAGTAATCTGCTACAGGCACCTGACTCTCTGTCTGACTGCTGCTTTTACTCATACACACACAGGAAACCAAATATTCCTCAGAGTATTATTTTAATGTTAATATGCACACTTGCAAACTAGACAAAGTAATCAGAATTAAAATCCACTGAAAGGTCAAAGCAGCTCAAAAATGGTCATATCCAGAACAAATGAATCTTGTTTCACTAAAATCTGACCAATATTCCAGCTCCTCAGGTCCTTTTACAAAATAAGCTAAAAGCGCACAAATAAATAAATAAATAAACAGATGCTGAGCCGAACCCCCCCCCCAAACAAAAACAACGCCAACGGCTTGCACTCTGTGAGGCTCCAGCTCCACCCATTCACTGCACCATCTAAAATATGAGGCTCAGAGGTAGAGCCGCTACCCCCTCCACATCAAAAGAAGCCGGCTGAGGTGGGTTGGGCATCTGACTAGGACCTCTGAGCGTTTTCTAACCGGAGGAGGCCCTGTGATAAATGCGGGACACGCTGGAGAGATTGTCTCCTGGCTGGCCTGGGAAGACCTCGGTATCCCCTGGGCTTCTCTGCCCCCACAACCGAGCCCCAGAAAAACATCAGAAAACAGATGATGGATGGATCGATTTCCACCTATGCTTTTCCTACTGCCACGTTTCAAAATGTTTTCTATGATAAACTTTATCCTCATTATCATATATCATCGTTTATCATTAAAATCCAAACAAATCCATTTTAGAAAACAAAGAAGTAAAAGTGTTTCAGTGAGTGTGCGTGTACCTGCTAACTGAATGGGTTCGGACAGGGGACTCAGGGGTGAGGTCTCGGGGGGAGAGGGGATCGATGACTGGATGTTGGTCCTATTGGAGGACATGCGAAGGAAGAGACAAAAAAGGAACAGACATGCAGAGACAGAGATTATAAGGTGACATGAAATGGAAGACAGGAGATGCAGTCTGAAGCTGATGGTTACTGACCCTGCACTGCATTTTAAATCTTTAAACCCCCCAAATACCAGGTCGACCACTGTCCTTTACATCCAGGTGTGGGTGTGCTGCTAACAGGAAGGACACCGTAACAGAGTGGAGAGTGGGTTCATTTTATGTCTCTGTTCACATCAGAAGGAGAGCTGATATAAAGCAGTAATATATGCAGTATTTACTCATACCATAAACTCATCCTCCTTCAACAAATGTGGGGATTTTGCCCTCTTTCAGACATTTTCTTGTAAATCAGACTCATATGTCACATGACCATTATTTAAATGTTAAATACCTAAAATTATATTAACTTAATAACTTAAACATAAATCCCCTGTAATTAAATAGAATTTGCAGGCTTATGTGACCTTATAATGATGGAGCCAAGTCTAACATAATTATTTTTTCTTTCACAATCAGTGTTCAAACATAACTTTCAAAAAGGAGCGTACAGGAAAGGAGTGTTTGCTTTCCTGTAAAATACCTGGAAGTTAGACGAGGTTAAGCCACTATAATACACCCCAAGCCCTGAAAAGTACAGTGTACTTGCAATGTAAGATGGGGAAAATTTGTTTTTATTTATTTATACATTTTTCTGTGGTACTACGCTCCTTTCCTCTAAAATTACCCAAAATTTATACATTAAAAAAATTATTTATGCATTACTTAAAACTACTTAAATTTACTTGCAGTACAATTATTTATTTGTTTCCTGCAAAAACCTGATTTGTTACCACCTTATTCTAGTTCAATTCAATATTTATATAGCAACAAATCACAACAACAGTCGCCTCAAGGCACTTAATATTGTAAGGTAGACCCTACAATAATACAGAGAAACCCCAACAATCAGACGCCCCCCTATGAGCAAGCACTTTGGCGACAGTGGGAAGGAAAAACTCCCTTTTAACAGGAAGAAATTTGCAGTCATAATTGTGTTTCTTCATATTCTTTTAAAGTATTTGATGCTGTTACACCTTTGTTTCCCTGCCAATTTCACCTTTTAGTTTCTTTTTTAGTAAGGAAAGCCCCATCCCTCATCACACACCTCCCCTAATTCCCGGGTTTCTTCTCTCTCCGTCTGTCTCACTGGAGTGTGAATGTCCATGTCTCTCTTGTAATCGCCTCTTATTGGAGAGTCGCTGTCCAGACTCAACTTTTCCACTGAGATCTCCCTGAAAGACCAACAAATACACGGACACGTGCACAGACACACACAAACAGACCAACGTGTAACACAGACAAACAAACAGAACAACACAAAAGGGCAGTTAGACACAGGGCTGGGAAGGCACCGTTTGCTTTATTCTTTGTCTGGAAACAAAAGGAAAAAAGGTTCAAGGAAAGCTGCTACGTTTGATAGCAAAGTCTGACTGACAGTTATCAAACGTCATTGCTGATGAAACGCCTGGAGCGTGTGCATCTGTGCGTATATATCTCAATGCATCTCACCCAGAGTTGAGCGTGAGGCTTTGTGCGTTGGGACTGTAGGTTCCTGAGTTGTTGACGGTGGGGATGGCGTTTCGAAGCAGCCTCACCCACGTGCCGATATCCACGTTCATCTGACGAGCCCGGAGGAACGCCTTGCCTGAAAAATGCACAAACACGCACATCTAGTCAGAGCTATCTCACAGAGCCAATCATCACCATCAGATCTTCTGCTAACCAATTTCAGATTAAGACGTCCACCTCAGATCTCAAATATGAAAAATTAATGAGAACTTTACATTTTTGTCTGCTGTAACAGGCTTATTGTGTTTAAAAATAAAGTCAAGAATGAGTCCCACAGAATCTGTTAAAAAAAACTCTGAGGGGTTTTCTTGTTTGCTGGGGAACAGAAATTTCAGAATGTTCATAGACATTTCAAAATTTGCACTACGGGCTTAAAATCATGATGGATAGATAAATTATATGACCTAAAACATATTGTAATAGGCAAATAAACTGAATTCTTGCACACTGGACTCGCCTGAGAAGTCAGAAATTAATCAAGCATAACATTCAACCACTAAAACAATGTTTTTTTCTGTTCAGGAATGCTGATATTTAGCATCTTAATAAAAAAATTGAAAATTGAAAATTTATAGATGAGAACAGAAATAATATTCCAGCATTAAAAATATAATTGTAATTTAAGAGTTTGCACATACTGGCAGATTAACAATTACAGAAACATAAAAAAATGTTTTTTATAAGACACAAACACAAAAATCGGCCTGAGACTGGGTCTGAATACACCGTATAACTTAGATTGAATTTTAAAAAAAGGTTGAGTTAAAAAATCTGAATAGGGATATACTCTACAACTTCTAAGACCATCAGATAAACTATTTAAATACTTATTAATGACCTTTCCCGTGTTTGGCTGAGAAGTTTTTATATTCTGTTTGCTTTCCTACGGAAATGAGTGTAAGAGGGTAATAGTCACCACTAGAGGGTGCTGTGGTCTAAACCAAAAAGCGGTAAACTGATGGCATAACCAGCTGTATGCTTCATCAGCAGGCAATGTTCATCTTCTGTCATAATAAAGCTTTTAAAGTTTTACTGTTTTTCGATATAAAACTGCACTCAGGCTACTGGGTAGAAAATGGAAGAGAAATAGAAAATGTGTAATGTTTCTTCGCTGCTCTGTCTGCTCCCCCACCTTGCTGCTTAGAAAAGACTTTCTTCTGCCTCCGCAGGCGCGGGGCTCTCTCAATAACTGGGTTAAAGAAGGTCACCTGGAAAAACACATGAAACAAAACATAAAAGGAAACGACAAAAAAAACCCACCCATATTTTATTTTTATGCTCAGAAACAGCTTTTCAAGTGTGATGTATCAAAGGAACGCTTTCCAGCACAGGTGCATGTGGCAGCTCACGGGTAGGCGTGCACATCTGAGTGTGTGTTTGAGTATGAGTGAGTCGCCATTCATTTTGCTGTTTCTTTTTTGGAGGTGTGTGGTTTGTGTGTACCTCAGCCAGCAGCAGGCCCTGAGGCTCCAGCTCCAGCTGAACTCTGTGCTTCTGGTTGTCCAGGAACTCCTCCAGCTTCAGGTACTTAAGAGCACACAGCGAGCGGTAGTCCTTCCAGTAAACCGCGATCTCCATCTCCCTTGACTGAAGCGCAGGCACCCAGCGGTATCAACAGAGAGAAAAGCTGCCTTAAATAAACTCTTTGGTGCTTGCGTGCAGGTTTGTGGGAAGGAGTTTGCATACTGACCCTTTCAAGCTCCACAGTGAACGTCTGGTCCCAGGCCTGCTCTCCCACAGTCTTCCAAGCAGTCTGGCCCACCACTGTGTTATCCAGCTTCAGCACCGCACTCACCTCAGCTAAACACACATGCAAACCAATGATTTCCTTCATTAATGAGTCCAAAAATGCACAAAATAATACCAAAATTAACAACTACCAATAGGTTCCTCTGAGATATGGAACAAAAGACCAAGACCTTATAAAAGGCTGTTTGCAAAGTGCCTTTAAAGCAGGCTCTCTGTCATGACCTGACAAATAATATCTAACCTGACAAGCCTAAAGTGACCCATGACAAAGTCGAGGAGAAAAAAAAAGCCAATATAGCCAACAAAGAAGACATATAATGCACTAAAAGTTAAAATGAAAGCATTTGGTCATTTAAAAGAAGCTACTTACAGATATCCCCTTAACTACACCACGTGCACACTCATACAGTCACTCACAGGAGAGCTCCTCTGTCTTGCTCGGCGTCTTCCCGCTGACAGAGCCACTGCGTCCGTAGAGCCCCTTGCTGCCCCTCATGAAGGACCGCGTGTCTCCAGGGCTGTAGCAGGGCAGCATGAGAGGTGTCCCTTTATTGCGCCCTGGGACCACCTCTAATAACCCAACACAGCCCAGAAGCTGCACCTGTAATGTACCTGAAGACAGAGGAAAACAATGCAGGCACAACCTGAAAGCAAACCTCACTTCTGTATCTACTTCTTCATGTTGTAGGTTTCTCCTGAGCCTGTACGACATACCAGTGAGAGGCGATGGCTTGCTGAGGGTGGTATACTGGTTTTGAAGGTAGGGGGCGCCGTGGCGGGAGCTGAAGGCAGGTGAGGAGGCCAAGACCAGCTCCTCTTTGATGATGCTGGCCTTGGGATGGTCCTCTGGCAGCTCTGCCAGGCGCTGGTCCAGAGAATCCCTCAGCAGGTCCAAACGCTGGGACGCCTCACTCAGACGAGACTGTGCCTGCAGAGCATCGACACATCGATATCTACCTCTTCAACTCTCAGACAGACATTAAAAAAAAACAACTAGAAGTCCTATGCTACTTCACAGTGCACAAAAATCACGTGAGCACATCTTAATTTGAACACATTTTTTATCACCTGCTGCTTTTAAGTGCATGTTGAAAGACAGTGTTAGGCTTGAGCGAGTTTTTATGTTCATTTAAAGAGTAAGTAAAGGCGTGTAAGTGAGGATTCAAAAGGCAGAACTCTTCACGGCATGTGGTGAGAGAACAAGTGGTTCATTGTCACTGTGGGGGTAAAATGCAGCACGTTACGTGGCAGCTGCTGTTGTGAGGATGTCTCTCAAATATTTTTATGAACAGATTGCAAAGTTCAGCAGCTGAAACTGTTCTGTGAGGGATCTGATATCATGGGAGACTCCTTTGCTTTCCTCGACATATAACGAGAAATCATATCAGACCCAGACAACTCAAGATGCCATAATGTGGGGGAACAAACAAACAAAACAAAACAAAAAAAACTGTGTTCATGATAAGAGATCAAATTTTTGTGAAGGATCTAAGGCAAAGCCAAAGATAACTAAAGTCTTAGAAGTAAGACATAGCAGAAAACAAAAGGAGCAGGTGAAGCAGATCTGAAGATCTACAGGTGTGTGTCAGCATGATGTCATCGGTACAGCTGCCGTCTTACACGTGTCTGTGTGTGCTTTGAAATGTGTGAAAGGAAAACATCTGCAGGATCTGCGCTAACCTCAGACAGAGCTTTCTTGTCCTGAACCTTGCTGGCCCCTAGGAGCCTGAGGACGTTTTTGGCCCCCTCAGCAACAGCATGCTCCACCCTGTAGTGATGTCTCAGCTCTTCGATACGCAGCTCCATCCCGCACACGTCGTGGTTACCTGCGTGATGGAAAGGGGCAAACAACATTACTGCACAGCAGACACGATGGCAATCTCCTACGCAGTCTCTGTGCAGCGCGCGTGGCAGCTACGTTCAAGCTTTCCTGTTTTGCCAGTGGTGCGTTACAGGGAACTCCCCTGGGCATACTAAGTTAGGTTAATGCCTTAATGCATGTCATGCATTACACAAGAGGCGAACAAAGAAAACATTAGCGAGGCCTAGAGAGAGGTAAGCAGCCTCTGACTGTTCCCCAGCAAGCAGTGCTTAGCATAATTCCAGCCTCTCCTTCCAAATAGCCCCATATCCCTGCTCTAAAAGCAAACAGAGCAACCAAAAAATAAAAGTCTCTCATCTATTTACATTTTTAAAACAGCTAGTAAGACTAAAGCAAAAACACTGCTCTAAATTTGTAGCTTTATCTCTGCTTATCACCTCAGAAATGAAAATACCTCATAAATGTACATTAAGGGGAAACAGAAAGTCTTAAAATGAGATGCAGTGCTGTCAACTCAAAGCTCCCTCCCTTAAAAGAATAGATATGAGAATCAGCATAAGAGCAGCACCCTATAGCACAAATTAGAGCAAAGTGCTTAGATTAATGGCACCAATACAGCCTTCAAATGATGGGCAACAAACTGAGAGCACTCAGATATGGGAAGAGCTGGAAGGAGGTGTGTGAGCGTGATAAGAAAAAGGACAACTGGATAAATGGCATTCAAAGACGATGCATTTGACTTTCAAACACCAGACTGGTTTAGAAGAAGGACAGAAGACCAGGATGGATGGTTTTTACAATTCTGAGCTGCTCAAATAACTGCAGGAGACAGAAGAGAAAGAAAGGACAGGAGGGAGGTAGGGGTGGAGAACGAAGTAGGTGCTTTTATCTCCTAATAAGGTGTTCTGCCTGGAGCCCAGACCTCTGCTGGATGACCCCTCCACCGGGTGTGGTGCCTGGAGACTGTCTGTGTACACCATACACACAGCCTTGTGATATGGTGTGTGTGTGTGCGGTTTAAAGAAGAGAGACAGAATAACCAGGACAGAGCAAGAGAATATACAGCCGAGGTTGCTATTAGAGACAATCAAATAGAGAAGGAATACAAAGGCAGAGGTGTATGGTGGTTAAAAGACTTCAAAGGGATTTGATCAATTTAGTCTGATGAACATCAGCTCAGGCTGAAATTGTAGTTTAAGAAAAATCCAAATCCAGCTGTGCAGCCTCATTCTAAACTCTGCTGGAGAAGCATTAGCTGTTGCTAGTATAACACACCCCTTTGTGCTCAGTATCAGGGCATGAAAATCCAATCAGAGATGCACAGACTGTTGGATTCTGGGTCAATACCAACACACATGTTTACAATAACACTTTACAATCACAGCCAATGGAGATAGTGATATTGTTTTTTCACATTTTGCCTGTTTTGTTGTTAATTATTCCTCCTTTTATTCCAGTGAAGACAAGAAACTAACATTTTAAAAAGATTTAACTGGTGCAAAACCGGTATGACAACAGATTTCAGCCACTGATATTTAAATGCTATTTTGTCAACATACATACACTCACCTGCCACTTCCCCACACCATTACACCACCACCAGCCTGAACCATTGATACAGGGACGGATGGATCCATGCTTTCATGTTGCTTACACCAAATTCTGACCCTACCATCTGAATGTACAGCAAAAATTGTCTCATCAGACCAAGCAATGATTTCCCACGTGCTACTGTCCTGTTTTAGTGAGTATGCGTGAACTGTAGCCTCAGTTTCCTGTTCTTAGCTGACAGGAGCGGCACCCAGTGCGGTCTTCTGCTGCTGTAGCCCATCCGCTTCAAGGTTCGCGTTCAGAAATGCTCTTCTGCATACCTTGGTGGTTCCTGTTACCTTCCTACTAGCTCGAAGCAATCTGATTGTTCCCCTAAACAAAGACCTTTTCACCCAGAGAACTGCTGCTTTTCGGACCATTCTCTGTAAAGGCCAGATTTCTTCCCCCATTCTGATGCCCAGCTTGAACTTAAGCAGCTCATCTTGACCATGATTCAATGTCTAAATGCATTCATTTGCTGCCATGTTATTGGCTCATTAGATGAGCTGAACGTGTGTACCTAATGAAGTGGACTGTGAGTGTACATATCAGTAAACGAGGTTCGTATATGCTGATGCTTTTATTCAGTTCATGATAAATCCAACAAAGCTGTGGCTTGGCTGGATTGCTTTCCATCCTTTTAATTTTTACTTTTAAAACAATTTCAGAGGGCTAACATTGTAAATACACTGCTGCTCAGTCTGGTCATTAGCCTCTATATGACTATTTTTATCACGTTCCAGCAGTGGAAAGAACTCCAGATCATTAAAAACCCTGTAGGTTTTCCACATGGAGGACATAGATGGATAAAGTATGCCCTTAAAAGGCCCTTAAATAATCCTTCCAAATGGACATCATCTTCATTCCCTTAAAAGACACCCTGTCTTTTAACAGCCATCAGCGCTCGTCTGACAAGAGCAGAAAGGAATAGATAGCCCCAAAGGGAATATAGCGTCTTTAAAATCTGTTTTTTACTTCTACCCCCTCCCATCGCTCTCCCTCTGCTCTCCTGGTACATTTTACCAGACCATTCACCTCCTGTGACCGGCAACAGTCGGCCTGTTTTCCCAGCAGAGGGGTCTTAATGGTCCACAGCACTCAGTGCCCTATAGTGGCATGTTCACCTGCCCTGGCATTGATCAGCCTGCCACAACACATAATATGAATGTGCAACAGAGAAGGGAGAAAGCACACAGGTAAAAAAAAAAGAAAAAAAAAAGAAGAAGTTTGTTTGATTGTATCTACAACTGCATGGCTGAAAGTACTTCGGTATGTGTGTTTATATCCATGCAACTGCTGCACACCTGATGTGTAGCGTTAACATGAAAATAAAGAGACTTTTAATCTGCCCACCATTTTTTCTAGGCTTTTTTTTTGTGCGTCTCTGCATGAATCCGACTGACTGTGCTAATATACCAGGTGGGCTATTTCACAGGCTTCTCTGTCCCTTAGTTGGCCACCACACTAAAATAAACAGACACACACACGCACACAAGGCTTTCGGTGCATCAACTCTAACTATCCTCTTCATCTTCTTCTCTCAGACCCAGGAAGAGAGATGAAAACAGAGTTGGCTCTTCATTGATCTGTTTATGCTCTCTCATGTCTGCTGTCTGGAGCTGCTGCTCAGGACAAAACGTATTACACGCAGAGAAGAAGAAAGAAGACAGACTGCAAATGCCATGAAGGGATAGTGAGATTGAAAACACCTGACTAAAAGCACCTTGTCACTGCCAGCTGACCACTGTCATAAACTACAAGGTTTAATACATGATAGTTTAGTTCACACATTATGTAAATATGGGCCAACTTAACACTCCTTCTGGCTTTATGTGCAATAGAGCAGGTTGGATTTAATTTCTGTGTCTGACAGAAGTTTTGAAAATAAACATTTAAATGTGATTGTTGGCTAACTGTAGCCTTGAGTGAGCTGAGTATCCTCACTGATTTATTGCCAGCAGACCAATTTTACTGTGATTTGGACCAGTAATGGGTGCACTGATGCTTTAATTGTAACCTCTGTTGGCTCTTTACTTTATAGACATATTAAAAAAATGCACTAAAATGTACCTCGGGAAATAAAAAGACCATGGTCATAAAGCACAGGTACTACAAAAGAAGAGCAATCAATGTGGTTAAATTTGTCTATATCCCTTTAAACTCACCCTGTGTGTCATCATTGTGTTCGGTGGCCTGAACAGCCTTTCGAATTTGCATTCGGATGATGTCGATCTTGGTCTTACTGTCCTGAAGCATCTGCTGCGCTGTCTGCAGCATCTTCTTATCCTGGGGAACCAAACAGTAAGCAAACCACATCACAAGACAGAAAAAGGAGAAAAAAGTAATAGAGATTATATTGTAACTGTCATTCAGAACATACACCAGTTAGTTAACATCACAACAAGGTTTTCCTGCATCTACTTGCTATCAGATTAAACATTATAAATAAATAAATAAATCTAAAACTAAAGAAATAAAATCTTAAAAAAAGAATGTAGGATGTATACATGCCAGAACATAAATTTTTTTTATAAGATCCTGATATAAGATTATAATATCTCACCATATATATTATAATACAAGGTTAAAGGAATGATGTTTGTCACTTTACAAAAACAAAAACAAATAAATAAATAATTCTACTGATGAGTCAACAGGGGCGCCATATCCCTGCACAAGTATTTAAATGTAGCAGTGTAGCAGTAAGACAAGTGGAGATTCAACAGAAAGGTTAAAAGACAAAGAAACAAAGGCAATGTATATAGTAATAAATGGTGGAGGTGTGTGTATTTATCACGTATTTATGAGTCGGCAGATGGCGAGGTTACTGACATGAATGTGTGCACACAGTCTGCCACCTGGGGGAAAGGGAATGTGTTTCCTTTGTGTTGGTCATTGTAACCCTTGTAGTCAGTGCTCTACACTTTCCTGTTCAGCTGTGCGTGTGTGTAGGCTGTCCCGTACCTTGGTGGATCCATTGGAGTAAATAGGGATCATATTTTCAACTCCCTGTTTGACTTTGAGCTCAATGTTGAGCTGTCTCTCCAGGGCTGCGATGCGTTCCTTGTGGGCTGACGTACGACTCGCAGCCCCCGGAGATTGAGGACACTCATCTGTGGCAACAAGTAAAGGTTGGAAAGTATAAAATAAGGAACAAGATGAGGGTTCACATGGTGTGCTCTAAAGTGAAAATACCCTTAAGGGAATTACATGAGTCCTCCAATAACATTGCACTGTATTTCTATGTGGTGAGTACAGGAAACTGATCCAGTGACTTAGGATCAGAGATCAACCACAGCCATAAGGGAAGAAACAAGCTGTAGGCTTAAAGCATTTCTTCAGCTCCTCCAAACAATGTCAAAAAATGATATAAGCAAAAGCAAATTTTATAATAAGTTTTAAAGTAGGAAGAAAATAAATACTACATGATTGCAGATGTTCAGCACTGAGCTCATACTAAAAATGGCTTCCCTTGTTCACTTTATACAAAGTTAGATCATTATGTGAGTCTGTGCTCCACCACATTTTAAATCAAGCAATCAGGATGTGATTGAAGTACAGACTGAGCTTTAATTCAAGGGTTTAAGACAAATTTAGCATGAACTGTTTAGGAATTACAGCAATTTTTATACACAGACTTCTATTCCAAGAGGCTCAAAGGCAATTGGACAAACTAACAACATTTTAAATATAAGGATTTAAAAAATCCTTTGCAGTCTACGACTGTCTGAAGTCTATAATCCACAGACATCATGAAATGCTGTTTGCTCTCTTGAGATGCTCTGCCCGGCCTTTATTGCCGCCACCTTCAGTTGCTGCTTGTCTGTGGGTCTGTCTTCAGCCAGTTTCGTATTTAATAACTGAAAAGCATGCACTGTTTGGCTGAGATTGTTTGATCGGTTTTGTAGCATTTGGCTGAATCTGAGCAGAAACTATAGCCCTTCCTCCACAAGTGCTCTTGACTTGATTAGATGTTGTGAAGTAGTTTTTTTTTTAAACCATGGAAATAATTCTGTCATCACCCACTTTAACTGTCTTCTGTGGTCTTCCGGGCCATTTTTGGTGTTCCTGAGTTGACCAGTACATTCTTTCTCTGTAAGAATGAATGACACTGCAGATTTAGTCACTCCCAAAGTTTTTGCTGTCTCTCTGATTGGTTTATTTTGTTTCTTCAGCCTAACAATGGCCTCCCTTACTTGCATGGACATCTTTCTTTCATTCTGAAAGTTCCAGTGAACTTGTTAGTTAATTGTCCAATTACTTTTGGTCCTCTGAAACTGTGTATAAAATGGCTGTAATTCCTCAAAGATTTAATGCAATAATGTTGTTAAACCTCTTGAATTAAAGCTGAAAGTTTGCATTTAAACCACACCTTGATTGCGTGATTGAAAATCTGCTATGCTGGTCCTAGCTGCACAAGACTGACACAGCTTTTGGATCTGAAAAGTAAAGTTGACCAGTTTATGTTCTCAATTGCTGCTGTCAGTTCTCATTAAATAAAACCTATTGTCTGTTCTCTAAATTATGTTTCCCATCAGAGCCAAAAAGGCTGCTAAAGCAGGCTGTGTGTTAGGGTGGACGAGAATTTTGATTAATAAGTCACTACACTGTCTCTGCCACGAAAAAACACTTGTACGTAGTGTGCTAGTCATTACACCAGCTTATGCACTGAATTAATTACTGAAGATTAATTACTAAAGATAGAGGAGCGACAGTTTCTCGCATACATACCTCTATTCTCTTCTCCTCCCTTCACCACAATATGAGCATCCAGTTCCTGCAGCTGAGCATGCAGGCTCTCCAACTTGCGGTTTGAAGACCGCAGCTGACTGTCCACCTGAAGACATAAAACCATTGCTGTTATGGAGACCACACTGTAGGTCTGCATCTTATTATCTGCATAAAACCATCAGTGTACAAGCCCAGCAGTGAATAACATGCCGGACAACGTGTGGACCACTAACAAGACATGCAAGAACACAATGACAAGCAAGAGAGGATGTCAATATTTGAACCAATTCAAAGCCATTAAATTAAGCTTTCCTTTATTTTCCCTGTAATAAACATGCTGCACAGTGCTCTAAACACTGATTTAGACTGATTTTTTCTACTCTTGGCTCTGTATGATGTCAAAAAGAGGGGATATCCCTAATATGGTCATCTCAGGCAGAACACTCAAAACTTGTTTACAAGGGGCACTCAGTGAAATGAAAGTGAACTTAATGGCTTGTTTCAGATGAAGTGAGGTGCTAATCCAAGGCCCAGGATGGGATAAATAAAGATTATTTTAACTTCTAAATCAGGCAAAGCTGCTGCAAAAAAGAATCGATCCCTTTAAGCTCTCAGTAATTTTCTTGAAACAGCATCTGAGCCTCAAAGTCATCAAACAATTTATTATTTTGTTATGTTGACCTTCTGCCTTAATCTTTGTTTTTTTAAGTAGTTAGTTCACACACAATGCCATTACACATGCAGGCGCCGCATGCTCGTCAAAGGAAACAAAAGAAAAGCCATGAATAGTTCTCCATTAATGCCGCTGGGTAATTTGCTGACAAGTGAAAACTATTAACCTGAAGGTGACATATTTCTGTGCTCACTCAGTAATAAAACAGGTGTAATTGCATGAGTGAGCTACTGTTCTTTCCCTTTGAACAGTCATGACTTTTTTATGGTTTTACACAAACACAGCCTGAAACTTTAAGAATCTTCCATCTATAAAACTGCTCCAGTATAATGATAGTACAATGGTTTAATGCATACTCTGTGAGCAGCAATGTCTAGACAATCCTTTTTAACATTAAAGTAGCTGATGTACATTTTAGAAAGGTGCCGTTGTGACAGATTTTGCATCAGAGAAAAAATGCAGGTGACAAAGTAAATGACAAAGTACTCATTCAAGCTCTTTGAAAAGTCTCCTGAAAACAAATCCACGAGTAATAAAGGTACGCCATGTGAGTACAGTGACCTGTCCGTGGTTTACTTGAACCCTATATAAGCTGGGATAGGCTCCAACTCACCTGCAACCCTAAAGTGAATAAGCAGAAGCTGGATAAATGGATGGATGGAACTCATTGTCAAGTTCAAGACACCAATTTGAGCTTTGTGACATGGTGTATTATCCTGCAGGAGGCAGCCAGTAAGAGATGGGTACAATGTTGACATAAAATGAAGGACATGGTCAGGATCAATACTCTGGCTTTGGCATTTATGTGCTCAGGAGGGCCAACAAAATATCCCCACATGATTACGTCACCACCACCAGTCTGCTTTCATGTTGCTCACGCCAAATTTTGACTCCACCATCCAAATATTGTAGCTGAAATCAAGACTCATCAAACCCAGCAACATTTTTCCAATTATCTATTGTCCAGTTATGCAACTTTATATTTTCTGTTCTTAGCTGACAGGAGTGGTCTTCTGCTGCTGTACACCATCTGCATCAAGGTTTGACTTATTGTATGTTCAGTGATGCTCTTCTGCACACCTTGGTTGTAATGAGTGGCTATTTAACTTCCTGTTGCCTTCCTGTCAGCTCAAAGGAGTGTAGTCATTCCCCTAAACAGGACATTTTCATCCAGAGAAATGCCGCTCACTGGATATTTTCTCTTTTTTTGTGATTGTGTGGGAAAATCCCGGTAAATCAGCATTTTTCTGTACTTTTTCTTACTCAGACCAGCCACATTCAAAATCACCATCTTTCCATTCCGATGCTCAGTTTGAACTTCAGCAAGTCATCTTGACCATGTCTACATGGCTACATGCATTAAGTTGCTGCCACGTGTTTGGCTAATTATATATTTGCATTAAAAAGCAGTTGAGCACGTATAACTAACAAAGTGGACAGTGAGTCTATAACCGGTCAAGTCGTGCAGCAGGCAAAGTCTGACATTCTGGGAAGTGACCTGTTTTCTGCAGTTGTTTGGAAATTCCTGTTTACATGTGTCATGAGCATGAGCACACAGCAGGAGATAGTCCACTTCAAATGTATTTTCACTGGAAATATTCAGGCTGTTTAGGCACGGGTGCTGTCTACAATGCAGTAACACCAGACAGTGTTCAGTCCTTTGCATATGTAAAAACAGCATATGTGACTGTGAAAGATTGAGGACACTTCACAGTGTGGAGATAGGTGCCCAGAAATCTCCACACTTTGGAAAGTCCCAGTCTACTGAAAAAACAAACAGCGTAGCAACTTAGCATGCTAACAAATCTGTTCAGCTCCGGTAAACTCATGTACGTCTGATTCACCAGCCTCATTTCCAAAACACTGTAATTTAACCAGTTTCCTGTTATTACTATGGTAAAACTGAGTAATTAAATAGGGCTGCTCTGATAACCTTATCATTTTTTTTCCTAACTTGCCAAGCTATAGAGGTTTTGCCTTTGGATAATACTCTTTCTTATTAACAAAAACAATCCCTGCAAAGTCTTTAATGTCATTTATTTGATCAGTTCCCATTGGGGAACCTGTTTAAAAGGTCTTATTCCTACCAAAGACTGAAGACATTTGACTGGTCTAATAAGCACGATACCTGGAGCTTTTTGTATTTCAATAAAACCCGGGGGTAACTGTGCCTACCTGCTGTGCATTCCTCTTGTCAGTCGTTGCCCTGCGCAAGTTCTCGGCTCCCTCCTTGATCTTCAGCTCCTTGCGAATTTCCCTACGGATCCTCTCCCGCTGCTCATCCAGAAGCTGCTGAACACTGGAGTCCGAGAAGTCCGAGTTTTGGTCCAGACCAAGCTGCTCCAGAACCGACAGCCCGCCTGGGTCGCTCTGGACAAGAGGAGAGACGGAGCGGGAAAAAAACGAGGAGATAATTAGACGAAATCAACAAATCACTCTGCCTTAACCCGGTGAGATGGGGTGTCGAGAGTGAGAAAGACAGAAGAGGAAGAGATGGTGAGCAAGATAAGGCAGTAATGGGAGGAAAGAGAGCAAGACATGATAGTGATTGGTGTGGGGATTGGGGGGGGGGTAGAGAGGAAAAGGGCAAACAAGAAAGCTACAAAAGGAAGCAGGAGGACGGGAAAAAGATGCAGGAGGAGCGTCGAGGAATGTCAAAAATCTTCTTCAGTTGCTGTTTACGATACTTTCAAACAAATTCTGGAACGTTTAACCTGTTTACAAGCAGGGCTTTGAAACTGCTGACGTTCAGGAATACCATTAAAGATGCTATTTTCAGGAAATTCTGTCTGCCAAATAGGATAAAACTCAGACTATACACAAGGATCAAAGTGAATTACAGAACTGTCCCATGACCCAGGCTGTCCACTGTATTCATTCAGAGCTTTCTCACTAGCCAGTCCCTCTGTTCTGTGTGAGAAATCCAACGATTGTCTAAACGTACATGAAAAACAACAGCACAACAGCACATTGGTACTAGAATGTGAATGAACTCCACTCACACCACAACTTTTTCTTCTGTACTAGGAGGATATTTACGTGTTTTCTGGCCTCGAGGAGAGCTACAGCTTACTATAAAATAAGCTATCAGGAACCCGGCAGGGGAGAAAGACTCCGGGTTACTCGAAATCATAGTCACTCAGCCACTATTATAGGAACTCACAAATCAAACAAACAAGCCAACAACACTTCACCTCCGAGCTGTCCTCATCCTCCTCGTCACCATGCCAACACATAATTCCCTCAGATTTTGATGTCCCAAATAATCTACAGAGGAGCAAAAACCTTGTAGTACGCTTCTGAGCTCCACCAAACTGTTAATGCCACACAGAGTGCGACAAGGGCTAAGGGGAGAAAAACGATAAAAAGAGATAAAGAGAAGGAGAGTTAAGTGAGGGAGGAGGGGGAACGCCTCCAAAAGAGGATATCCGTCCCAACACCAAGCTGCTCAGGCCTTTCCTGTTTCCTCTGCGATTTTGCTGCTGTCAGTGGCGAGTGAGACACAGAGAAGAGGGACACATAAAGAGTGCATTCTCTCTGTTAAAGCTTTAGTCAATTATTATTGTATCTACGGCACAAAGCCATCAAGTTCACTGCTTAATCAGATCTGGCTAGAAGTGAATTTGTGACAGCTATGTTTTTTTAATCACTCGCAATTTGATGGTTGATATGATCTTAAGGGCGGAAACAGGGGGAAGGATGCATTTTCTAAGTATGGGATCAGAGCCAGAGAGTAAGGTTTGGACACATTACTGCTGCCTCCTTGACCTCCCATTTCCTTTGGGCTCCACATCTACAAACCTCAGTGGTGATTCCCCTTCGCTTATAGAAAGCCTTCTTAAAATATGATAACATCGCTATAGAAGCCACAGTGGGTGGACTCCAACACTATTAGAGCTATGGCTGACTCATAAACAGCCTTATTTAGAAGAAATCGATGCATTTTCCTGTTTGTCTGACCACATGACAAACAAAATGTCTATTACGCTGAAACTCTAATGAATAGAACCAGTTAGTAAATGATTTTATGACCACATTAGAAAGGAGTAAAGGATTTTCCTTTGGTTATTGGCAAAAACTTCCTAAGAGCAGGAAAACCCCCGATGATCCTTTAAACTGTAAGACGAAGAGTGTGTAGTCTGAGTCAGGTTTTACAGTATCAGTTTTGAGACACAAGACTATGTGACAAACAGCTGGTGATTTGTAGCCCGGTGGTCTCAGAAGAAAACAAAAACATGCAGAGTTTTGATCTTCCCCCTGTGCTGTTGTTGAGTTTTGAGGCTTGGCCACGGTGTTGTGAGTACTATGACTCGTTTCCTGCTGTATGATGATTGGCTGATAGCTTACCCACTATAGCCACATTTAAGAGAATGTAATTATGAAAATTATAACATTGAAACAGACGATCTCTGGTAAACAAAACGCTCCATTACTCATCAGAGTATCTGTGTCAGTACAATTCAGATTATATATACTCATCATGGGAATGAATGTCATGGTATTTGGGGATTTATATGATTTCTTTTAAATGTTCTTTTTCCAGGGTGGAATGATTGTACAGCATACATCTTTAATGACATTAAAAAACAAGAATTGGGTGCACAGGTTTGAAATTTATTTTCTGTAGTCCGTTTGGGCTCAAAACTACACATGCAGACTCAAATATATACATACAATCACTTAAATCTTTTCGTAAGTGGTACTGAAGGTTCTACAGTGGTAACTGTAGTGTTGACTTGACAAGATCAAGGCTTATTAACTTATTTTCATGGCTAAATACAACTGGCAGTTTCTTTTTGCAGCATAAAAAAGATTTGTTTGTCACTTGGAGCCCTTTCTAAACAACTGCAGATTCCAAGATCATCTGTTCAAACAAGTGTATGTAAGTTATTCAGAGGTGTCACCACTTTGCTAAGATCTGGAAGAAGCCACGATATGGTAGGATGTTCAGGAACCACCCAACTGGAAACTGCTGGAACACCAATGTTACTGTTGAGCCAGTTTTCCATCACTATGGACTGAGAGGGTGTTTTATGGTCAAGGGCGAGACAAGGATCGAGCTATTTGGCCAAAATGACAGAGGCATATTTGGACGAGTAAAGGTGACACTTTCAAACCTAATAACACTGTCACAACCATCAAGCATGGTGGTGGTAGCGTCATGCTCAGGGACTATTTTGCTGCCAGTGGTACTGGGACACTACTCTACAAGTGGATGGGATAATAATGAAGAAGAACTTCACCTCAAATCAACATCTAGACAGCTGAAACTTGGATATATTTGGGTGTCCCAACAGCAAAATGGTCCCAAACACATCAAAACCGGTTTTGAATGGATAAAGCAGGCTAACATTAAGCGTCCAGAATGGCCTTCCCAAAGCCCCGACCAAAATTTATGTACTATGCTTCTCTATAATAGCAAACCAACCAGTTTGAATGAACTCTACTGATTCTGCCAAGAAAAGTGGTCAAATATCCAGCCAGAATTTGCCAGAAACTTTTTGAGCCCAAATGAGTTTGGTCGAGGTACTACTTGCTAAGGTTCATTTAACTAAATATAAGTGGGGGTATATGAATGTATTTGAGCCTGAATGTATACTTTTGACCCTGTGTAGATTAGAGAAAATGCAAAATAAATTTAAATTTGTGCACCCAATTCTCATTTTTTCAAATTATTAAAGATGTATGCCGTACAATCATTCCACGCCTGAAAAAGAACAGTTCAAAGAAAAGCCCAAAATGACCATGACATTCATGCCCATGATGAGTGTATTTAAACTTGTGTTCAAAACCGTATAAGACCAAGGAGTTCACTGCCTTTCGCCTCTTAGTTGGAACAATCCAAACTAAGAGGCCATATTACTACAGCAGCTCTTTAAAACTTAAAATCTTTCCTGTTTAATAAATCATTTGCATCTAGCTTATAACAGAGAGAGTGAAAACAGGATGCAAGTATACAGAAAGGCAAGAGTATGCTATTAGCATGCACTTATCCCTTTGCTACAGCTAAAATGAATGCAGCTCATTAGGTGGCCTTTTGTTAGCAGTCACTGATAGCAATCACAGCAACCAAAGTCATGAGGTCAGCAGTGATGGGCCTTTCATGATGACTAAAGATGAAGTGTTTTGATTGGATTTTCTATTTTCTATTTAGAGAAGCGTGTAAAAATGGTTTTCTTGTCATATCGGGAGAACTTGAGTGCAGATGGGACTAATTATCTGTGATTTTGCAATTTGTCTGTCTGTCCACATAAAGCTGACTCATCTCTGTCTAAATTTGTACATACAATTGCTTCCTTTAATCTGAAAAGAGGGACTTTGACTACATTTGTCAGTAAGCTGTAGTCTGTTATTTTTTTTTTTTATGTTAAAACTGAAGAAAAATACACTGTTAGGGTATTCTGAGCTAGTATTTCATTGCTTGACATGAAGTGTGGATTATTAAAATGTACAGCAGGGCATTTTCTTCTTTGTCATGCCTGAGGGCCACATGAAACATTACCAAGTGCTAATAAAGACTAGCAGGCCACACTATGATAATCCTGAGTGTTTGTGAAGTGGTTGGATAAATCTATACAATCTACAAAATAACTGCATAACACCTCAAGCACAATAAAACTTAAAGCAGTCACATCTGTGGGTTCTAAGTGATATCATTAAAAACGGCTTGCAGCTTGTAACAGTGTAATTTTAAAGCCAGTAAAAAGGGTCTCTGTGGCTCCTAAAGGCTGTAAACCAAAATAAAGACATTTATAACTTTACCACTAATCACGCAGCGCTACACTTAATATCACTAAAGAGTATGTCTGTGAAGGTTCTCATTCATCCAGGTCATGGTAGTCTAAGGAGCTTGGAAAGAAAAGCGTCTGGACTTCTCTAAAACTTCTCTTAGAGAAGTCCAGACGCTTTTCTTTCCAAGCTCCTTAGACCACTAAAGAGTATCTTTGAAAGCAAATGTTGACATTTTAAAGCAGTCTCTTGTCTTTATGAGCAAATATGAGCCTTCTGGGTGGTGGCTGTTATTCTAAGGCTGTGACCCCTCTTAATCCATAATGACTGATGAAGATGAGGAGAAAGCTCATTGATGCCAAGACGTCACTTTAACACGACACGATTAATCCTCCACGTCAACATTCACGTCTCCACCTCACTGTGTATGTACACGTAATCCACACCTGCAGCTGTAAGAGAAAATCAGATTAAACGTTTGCTTTATTTCCAGCAGACGATCTGCTGTTGCTAAAAAAGGCTGAAGTGTTTCAGTATTCGTGGACTGCTGTGTTTGTGCTGTGCCTCACTATCAAGTGATTATCAGTGAGATGGTGAAGTGATTGTGTAACTGAGCGAGAGGAGGTTGTTTAAATTCTCCTACTTTGCTTATACTCTCCTCTTATCCACAATTTTGGGCAGAGATGCCAATAAAATGGACTCATGTTACAAATAAAGCTTGATACACTGCGCCGCTTTAGTTGATGTGTACCTCCTTAAAAATGTGGCTATATAACAGGGCAGCAGAGATAAGTGTGTAGACTGCAAGACATGTGATGGCTGTTTTTGTTTTCTTGAACAAGTTTCTGATCCAAGCAGAGATTGTTCAGTGACGAAGATAATTTTAAGAAAGTAGAATGACTCCGCTGTCTTCTCATTTTCAGTAACACAAACCTAGCAGAGCACCGACCTTCAGTTTACTCTCACTGTGTGCTTAGTTTTAAGACACACTGTTTAAATACAACTGTCATTACGTCAAAATAAAAGCTCTGGAATAAAGCTCAAATTTCCTCTTTTTAATGTAAAATTGATCTGGTCTATCAGTCTGGTTGCGGTTTCTCCAAAAGTTAGATTAGAACTGTATCTTAGCTCCATGCTTTTGTGACATGCCGAACTTTCAAATTCTTTAATGTTGTGTAACTACAGCCATACTTTTTCAAAGCTGTAGTTGGCAACGTCTTTTTCTTTCACATTAAAGGGAGTCATAGCAATAACCACTTTTTTTGGACTGTATATTGTCACAAAAACTGCAATAAATCATGTTTTTTGCCATCTTAAGATAGTTTTGAAGTGATAGCTTCTGAAGAGTGACTTCTTTGTTCATGGTATCATGTTATCTTCATTTCACTTGGGTCACGAATTCTGTGTGTGTTTAAGAAGGTGATGTTTGGATGGTAGCATCCACAGGAGTTGTTTTGGACATGCTTCGCAGCATCAGATTGCACAAAGGAAGTTAATGGAGAGAAGCGAGTAGGCTGGGATGATGTGATGTTGTCAGTAAGAAGTCGAGCTGCTAAATTTTGAACCGTTTTGAGGCGAGCGACTGACTTTTTGTCCGTACCAGGGAGGAGAGGGAGTTGGTTTTATTCTCAAATTGGTCCTTATTTGTAAGAAACAAGAGTTAAATCAAACATAACTTTCTTAACATATGACAAGTGGCCGTAAGAACCATCAGTGGTGTTCCCACAGGTTGTGGATGCAAGCAGACACAAGGTCAGCAATAGTTAAGTTGTGTGTATATATATATATATATATATATAAAACACCCAAGTCTGTTTACCTCAACCAACAAAAAACACAGATCATCCATATTCAGTCTTAAAACAATGAACGCTCAGTCCAGCACACTTCAGGATGTGACATTTGTCCAGATATTTGTCACCTTCCAGCACAACATCTGCTAAAGGCATGTCAACAGCATTCAGATGTCTGAATAATGTGATCTGACACACATATGTAGGCAGCACAGAGAGGAAGCACCAGGTGACTCATAATGGTCACGGTGAAACTGATGCTGTTCTCAGTCCAACACCTTTTCAAGGCGTTGAACTCAGAAGTCAAAGAAAAGAAGCAGATATAGTCAATTCAATTCAATTCAATTCAATTTTATTTATATAGCGCCAAATCACAACAATAGTCGCCTCGAGGCGCTTAATATTTGTACAGTAGATCGTACAATAATAGATACAGAGAAAACCCAACAATCATATGACCCCCTA
>VVHJ01025527.1:0-18979 GCA_015107715.1 Tylochromis polylepis
ACACATTCTCCCCTTCAGCAGGAAGTGGTGGTATGGTCCAATTATCCCTCTTTGCATTTAATGGTTTCAAACCCTGGCTGCCATCTTTTGTCCAGCAACTCCCAGGGATGATGGCAGGTAAGAAAAAAAAGACAAAGGCTAGTCAAAAATCAAAGTAATGAAGTGGTATGAATACATAATTAAATAAATGTGCGCGCTTACAAATAGAACAAATGTATCCAAACCAAAGTTATTGGAAACTAAAATGTGTTACTGTATTCAAATGAAGAAATGAAAATACAAGAGTTACTGCCTTTAGAGTGTGGCCATGGGTTTGGCCATCACATGCACATTATATTAAATAGGCATATCATAATCCTTCACCTACCCCTACAGAAAAAGTCTCTTCCTTGACGATCGTCAAGCTATATTCTGATTCTGACAAATTGTGATTTAATGAATGGAACTAGAGACGGTTTACAACAAAGTGCAAACCACTTGTTACACTCAAGAACATGATTAGACTTTACTGGAAGACATGTATAAATAGTTTGCACACTTGCACACGCCAAAAAATCTTTGGACAGATGAAACCAAGATTAACTTCTATTAGAATGATGGGAAGAAAAATGCATGGCGAAGGACAGAAACAGCCCATGATCTGAAACATATCACATTAACTGCCAAACAATGACAGAGGCAATTTTATGGCGTGGGCATCTATGCTTACACATGGATTGATGATGTGACTGCTGATAGACATAGCAGGGTGCAGGGCTATACTCTGTAAAGACAGCGATTAACAGTGAAAATGGATAATGACCCCAAGGACAGTATACTGCCGAAGCAACCTATACTGTATGTTTATCAAAGTAAATAAATGAGATATCAACAAATTATAGGCCTAATTATAGTTATGTTTGAGGGCAAATTGTTAAACATGCTTTTGATTTGTTATTTATAACATCCAGTGTTTGGAAACATTTTGTCATAGTAATCTATGTTCAGACCTGTATACAATAGTGAGTGCGCTGGTTTAGACTTCTTTAACCTGTTATTGTGTTTCTATATGTCTGCTGTTTCATAAATGAAATGATTTGGTGATGCCTTTTGAGCTTTATGCAACTTGAAATGTTATCACACTACTACTTTTATGCTTTTGAAAATGGCAGTAGACCTGCATAACAAGCCTGTATTTATCCTGTGGATTTTACTCCCACATCACTGTCAAATCACTGACTGGGATACCCTGTCAGACCGCGATATTTAAAGAAGATGGTCTATAATAACTCAGGGTTGCTCTGAAGTACTTTCATAGCAGATATCTTGGGAGAACACTTAATAGTCACAGACATAATCCATCTCGATAGATGAATGGTTTAATAATGCATTACAAATTGTCCACATGGGGAAGATCAGATCAGCTAGCTTCTCAGCTGATGTGTTTCATATATTTATTTATCCATGTATTAGGCTTTTGCTACAAGCTATGTCTTAACCTTTAATTATGCATGTAAGTAGTTGGTGAGCACACATGGTCGTTTTTCATTTTTCACATGCAGTCATGTTTGGGACCTATGGAGCAGCAGTAATGCATTTCGAAAGCACTGGTAGGAGGAGGTGCTTCCTGCTGTTGTGGGGATACAATGACCTTTTTAAGATCCCATTCACTGCTACAGAAAGAGTTTTTCTAATTATGCCTTAAATCTCAGCTTGGAGTTAAGTGACTCTTGAGCATTTGATTAAATGGTTTAATGTCACACACATGGGCTTGCTCTATTCAATTCCTGTTTTAATATGAAACAATGAGAATACACACACTGTGATATGATGTCATGGGAACAACAGACCGAAAAGCTGTAAATAGCTGTAAAGATGAACAGGACATGTAGAGGAGTGTGAAGAGTTCTCATTACATGGCCACATAACCATATTTATTTAATAAATAATAACTAATAATACACACGTATTATTTATTAATAATAATAAATAACCTGTATGCTATAATGCTTTCAATAATATTAAAGCTCCAACCACTATTAGGACATAAGGTTTAAAGAAGAATTATTGATAAACAAGTCCCAATTTATACTATAGTACATAGGTATCCTCTCCTGGTTTTATGGATAAAAGCCAGAAAAATCTAATGGTGGGTAAAACGGATGCACCATTCCACTACAAGATACCACGTCCAAAAGTGAGGTTTGGTCTGTAAAATTTAACCCAAGGCACAATTCCTTTCCAAAGCCTAAATAAGTTAACCTACCCATTCAGATTAAAAGACAAAAATTTAAATTGATCAGTCTAAATATAAATCTGAGTCTTCTGAGGATCAGGCATATTAGTTGCCACCAATCTTACCACTGCTTAACAGGTACTTTATGTCTATTTCTAGAAACCTTAATATATGCATGAGCTATGCCAGCACAACTATTTAATGAGGTGGTAACAACCTACTAAGCGCATGTCTGTATTTCTTGTCAGAGATACTGAAAGGATACCATGATTAACCATCCGTTTCAGTGGCTTCTAGAGAAGTCAATGTACACATCTCACAAATCTTAGCAGCTGACTAGGATGCACGTATGGTTGCAGAATTTTTTTTTTAAAAAGCATGAGTTATGCGATGCAGCAAGTGTAAAATAGATGCATCCAAGCAAAGTCCTTACATGCATAGTTTAAGTAACGCGCAGTAGTAGCAGGAGTTAGTTTTCCCTGAAGAGAAGTCCAATTAGCTGTGCACATATTAAACATTACTGTCTAAATGTGCTACTAAATGTAAAGTGAGGTTGCATTCAAAAGAAAAAAAAATGAAAATCCATCCACCCATGCACCCATTACATTACCTGCTTACCAATTACACGATCACACAGGGGCTGGTGCCTAGCCCACCCCTCACAGGTTACAGTCTGAACAGGCTGCTTTTAAGTTGGTCCAAGTGGGTTTAACCTTTAGTTGCTTTTTTAGTCATCTAAATCCAGACTAAATCAGGGATGTTTGGAACAGAGCTATGTAACAGTCACGCCACATGTTGATGACGAAATCTAAAGACAAATCGTGTGTTTTTGTGAAGGTTTTGACTTTTCAGTGAAGCATTTGTGTAGGACTCTATTATCTGGAGGGCTGTGGCCACTGTTAACAACCTCCTCAGCTCTGTTATTGTATCGTTGTGTCGGCTTGCATCAAAATGTGGTACTTCATGTGTGGCTTTGTAGACCGCTTTATTGTGTGTGTTAGTGTGTGTGTGTGTGTGTCTCAAATCTAACAGCCAAGGTGATAGTACTAAAAATATCTCAAAAAATGAAAATGCAATGAAAGAAAGACAGCACCTGTTGCTTGACACTACAAGATGAAAGCGCCATAAATCAAAGAACTGGTGCATAGAAGGTAGTTAATTGCCAACAGAGATTTTATTTGAGGTTTAGATATTTAAAGCCATACAGAGGCAAGGGTGTTTTATTCTGAACTGCAAAGCAGTCAGTTCCTCTAATGCAGTACTAACCTAACACACTTCACTTTGCCAATCACAAGAGCCTTCTTCACCTTCTCAACCAATTAAGTGGTCTTATTCTCACCACTTGATGAAAGTGTTGCAAATTGGGTTCTATCTTATCTGGTAGTGCTATGCACTGTGAAAGGCTTGATTCAGCTTGCTTAAATGCAAAAAAGCTAATATTTTTAAAAGTGGTTCACTGAAGCCTGACATTTGACGATCTAAATTTGCATATACTATGAGTCAGTTTGATAGAATGTATGTAAATACTAGGAGGAAAAAAAAAAATAATTGCCATCATTATAGCAATCAATGTGCAGATAATGTGGACCAGTGCAATACCAACAGCTACCAACTTCAGTTTCAGGAAGTGCCGTGATGACTGAGTTCAAGATCAGAGTTTTTGAATTACAGTCTCGTCTTGACTCACCCTTCATTTATCAATATTTAGCTAAAAAAAAAAAAGGGAAACAGGTGCAGTCATTTATTAAAACCTGTACATGCATAGATGGAAAGAAAGTGTATTAGGCAGAAACAACGTTTGTGCCATTCTAACAAGCTTAAATATTTGCTATGCTTGCTTCTACACAGCCCGAACTCTCCTCTTTAAGCTTTCTTGCCATTTCTTTAAGCGATCCTTAGGAATAATCCTTCAGGTTTCTTGAAGGGTGTTCCAAGCTCTTCTTTGGATGTTGGCTGGCTTTTGTTCCATTCTTTGTCACTGCTTCAATAATATTGAGGTTCGGGCTCTGGGGAGGCCGGTCCATAACTGATAGTGTTTCCATTGTGAGTTTTTTCTAACCAAGCATGCTTTTACTGCACTGACGGTGTGTTTGGGAAGCTGTTGCCAATCAGACACTTTCGAGATATCGCAGGGTGGATCCAAATCTGATCTATTCATAAGTTTATCCATTTTGACAAGATCACCAACTGATCTGAAATATAGCCCCAAACCATGACAGAGCCTTCACCGTCTTTTAAAGATGGCTGTAGAAGCTCACTGTTGCCTCTTCATCTGTACATATGGATGACAATTTAAACCAAAAACTGGATTCATTCAATTTGGATTCATCACTCCACGAGCCACTCATGATAACTCTGTTATCTTTATCATTTTATATATATTCAATGAAAAAAAGAGAACAAATGATGTGTTTTTTGAACTGGCTGCTGTTAACTTAGTGCAGAAAAATATCATATAAATTGTATATTGCTTTTTTTTATGCTTGAATGATGAATGATTTATAGGCCAGGGTTAAGTGGCTTGAAAAACAACATAAAATATTCCTCTGAAAATGGTCAGCTACAAGGACTGAACTGAAAATGAGTGAAAAAGCTGCCAATGTCCGAAGAAAGAAAAGACCTTCAGAAAGCCTGGAGAACTATTGCTCACCACGACTTATCCAAGAAAATACAAGAACATCTGCATCCTTGCAAGGAAAATATAAAAAATGAGGGGTGATTCAAGACTTTCATACATTATATCCACCAGCAACCTCCTGGGAATTAAACAGTGAACAGTTAATTAAAAACGAGTGAGGTGCCCTTAAAAATCTGCAAGACACTGCATGTAATTCATTCTGCATCATTACACTCACCATAGCCTTTGTTCTCATTTAATTCAAGACAACAGCAACACATACAAGACCTTTATAAATATTTAATGAATTTTAAAATATTTGTGGTCCTGTGGAAGTACAGTCTCAATCACTGATCCATCAATTATTAACAAATTGTTAATTTACTAAAAATGTTTCGTTTTCTAAATTGTTATGTGAAAGGTTTTACAGCCTTCTGAAACAATCATCAGTCTGGTTTTGGATCAGCTTTGGGTGTGCAGCAGTGTTTATTTGGAGATCATAGCTCCATCCTCTCAGTTGAGATTTTCTATTTTGGAGCTGACTGACCATCCAACTTCCATTCACTGCAACTGAAGTTGCAGGCTGCATGTGTTTTCTGCTCCCATGTTATTATACTGGAAACATAATATTTGGAGTGAAATGCCTCATATTATCATGTTCAACCACTCACAATATAACCGCATCTTAAAAGCTTTATTCTTAAGGCAAATCATCTTTCTTTAACAAAATAAGAAGTTGTAAAGCTTTGATGTAGAGCCCCTTTTCCAATAATGTGTCATCTGCCCAAGTGTATTGTGTTTAAGCTCATTGAGTAGCAACATAACACTACATTTCCACTAATTGCCATAATCAGTATCAGATAAATGCAATAAATATATGCATGCATTTACAGAAAAAGAAAAGAAAAGAAAGCTGGTGGAAGCAGAAATCGATTTGTGTTATTGGACTAAACAGAAATCACAGTGATCTCTGTGTCTCAGGTATACTCTGTTTCCAGGTTTTAGAATACGTAGTGTTTTACAGGGGACTTTAGACAATTACAGGTTCTTTCATATGAGAAAGTATAAAGTCCAGCATCAAGCTAAAAATCTGATCTTCTGGATAAGCTGTGTTTTTTGGCTGTGTTTTCAAATCCACTCCAACAGTGGACTAGACTTGGAAAATATTAGGTTTCGTACCCTACAGCTGTGGCCAGACATTTATCCTTTTCTTAAAGCCAACCACTGGTATTACAGTTTTACTGCCGCAAAATATGAGGGCAGAAAGCTAAACCAGGTGAAGCATGGTGTTTAACCTATAGCAGGCGTGGCTCAGGTGATAAAGTGGGTTTTCCACTGACCGCAGGCTTAGAGGTTTGATCCTTGTCTACTCCTGTCCTATCCTTGTAATGTGCATGCACCGCTAAGCACGTGTCTGCACTTCTTCCTTAAAAAGTCTATTTAAATTTAAGACATACAGTCATTCTGTTTATTATAGGATTAGGTGAAGGCTAAGGTATTATAAATATATCTTTGTATAGATCAATGTTTTATTTCATTAAGCATTTTCATTCTGTCTTCCTTTTTAGGTTGTCGGGCACTAACGTCCCTTCTCCCATCGTCAGCAACAAAAACTGGCTTCGGCTGCATTTTGTGACTGATGGCAACCACCGTTACCGAGGATTCAGCGCACATTATCAAGGTAAGACGGGTGAAATCTGATTATCTTCACGGAGATGATCATTTAAATGCACGCTTGCACACACACACACACGCACGCACATGGAGATACAGTATATGCACAGCGTGTTCATCATTATGAAAAATGAAATGGGATGTACAGTATGTGCATATCTCTGCCTTTAATAACAGCTATTTTCAAGGTTCTGATTTGGCCTCTTTTGCCTTTTCATTGGCATTTTTGTGTTTGTGTTTCTCTCTGACAGTTGGTCCCCATCATCCCTCCCTCAGACTCCCTCTAATTACGTTTGTTGACTCCAAACGTTTTGCCTTTTCTCTGTTACATTTTCTCTCACTGTCTCAATCTTACTGCTTTTCTCTCACTCTTTCCTGTATTGCTTGCTCTTTTCGGTTTTTTCCCTCTTGGGTAACTATTCAAGTTAAGTGCACCGCTAGACCTCTTTGACACAAAAACTCTAACTGGTGGAAAACACTCGGAAAGTCATTTGGCATAGTCCATGTCCCCCAACAGTGATAATGAGAGCCGAATGCGTGGAACAACTGCACACATAGGTTGGAAGAGAGAGTGGGTTTTTTTTCTTTTTTAAATTTAAAATTGCTGTCCTTACTTTCCAGCCTTCTGTTGTATTCTTGGATTACCTCTACTACTTTTACAAAAAAATGGTAGAGTGTTTGGTACGTTCAAATTGCGAGTCTATTCGGCATCAAAAGATACACAGAATTTGGTATTTTATCATTTTTTTGTGCACATGTGGCACAAGTACAAAACAATACTTGTTTCAGTTTGGTTTGAATTTAATCCTAATCTATTCCAACCATAATGTTGAGAAAATTAATAGTATTTTGTGATATTTACATATTTTATTGTATTTACATGTTTTATATGCAAAGTTTAACTAGTTTAAGCTAATCGCACGGTGACATTACAGTTTGTCCGTGCGTCATTGCCCTGGTCTGAGTGGGCAGCCAGCACACGCATAAATCTTGGTCATGCTTGACACTGGATTGTTACTGACACACTGCCTACTCACGTCTCTCTTCAGCACAAGTTGAGAACAAGCCCCGAAAATACCAAGCACACAAAGGCAAGAAAAGAGAAGGTGTGCACCTAACCAAAATGCCAGCTCTCAGGAGTAGCGCTTGGGCCATATGCTAACTGGATCGTGTTTGTAGAGTGTGTTTGTCGAGGTAAAACAGAGTTTACGCTCATGCCGCGAGAATGCACAAAAAAAAAAAAAAAATCAGCATGTGTCTGAAATGACACACTCGTACAGTGACGCAATGTGAGTGTGTTTCACAGAACTTCTTTGTGTCTGCCTCGCCCCCCTCCCACTATTTTTGTCACCATTTTTCCACAGTCAACAGTGTATTTTTCAGACACACTGATAAACACAGCGGTTTCTCTGAATAGCAGTCCCAGTAACCTTCTGACTGCTTTTGAACTGGTATTTTGGTTCTTTGGATAATGTAGAGTTTGTTCTGGTCTCCCTGTGCATGCTTCCTGGCATAACGTTTTGCAAAATTAGCGGTGAGTGTTTGGAGAGTGACATAAGCCAGCTCAGTGTAGGACTCTTGGTTAAAAGCTTGTAATGTAAAATTCATTAAATCAGCTAAAAGCATGATTAATAAAAAGTAGATGCATATCTGTGCATACAGGTGGCTGCTGAATGGATTTTACTGTGTTTTCTTCAGAAGTAATATAGGATCATAATTCATTTCAGCTTTTAATGCCAAGTGATTGAATAATTTACTACTCCTTTACTGTTGGATATTAAATCTAAGAAAACAAATGTTTTCAAATTCCTGACAACCGCATGAATTTTGTAGTACAGTGATTCCCAAAGTGTGGGACGGTGCCCCCTGGTGGGCTGTTATGGCACTGCAGCTGTGTCGCAGTAATTAAGTAAGTGGTTCAGTTTGAAATTACATCTATTTTAAGTGACATATCTATATAAATTATTTACTTATATAAAAAATGTAGTAAAATTCATAATAGGAGGTGGTTATTTTGTGATATTAGACATTACTATTACTCATTATGAAGTTATTATTGCATAATTAGCAATTTATAGCCAACAGCTTGTGTTGTTTATGTTTGTTTTAATACAATCTTCAAAGAAAATCCATCACTTTCTCTTGTGTCTTGATTACAGTGAAGATTTAAATTAGGCTTGAGTGGGCCCCATGGGAGTTTCTGGTTTTTAAGGGGACTGCAGCACCCTTGACTTGAATGGAATGGAATGGCTGATGTAGTGTACTGGTCATTTGCAAGATTTGCAAGACCCAACTAGCAGCTGGCCAAGTAAACTGAGTAAAGTGAAACAGAATTTTCAATTAATCTGCAATCTGTGGGTATGATGAGCTCATTAAGCTGCATATGACCCCAGATGATACTTTACTGCAAATGTGGCTTGTATTTGAGTTTTAAAATGATTAATACCGTGAGCCAGAGGTGGGGACATGTATGTGATTTTGTACGAACCGTGGGTCATCCTGGAGTTGAATCCAGCTCAGGAACCTTATTGAATGTTATGCATCCCCCCACCCACCACCCCTCCTATCAGTCAACAACCCAAACATGGTTAAATGCCAAAAACAAAAAGAGAAAAGACGATGGTATAGTTAAGCAGACATTAAGATTTAACTAAAAATTCTTAAATTACAAAAGTATTGTATAATAAGGTATAAAATTGAGTAAGTACAAGTGATTAATACACCTTTATTGAATATGTCTCTCTTTCTCGTTCTTCTTTTTAAAACATCTCTTTTTGCTACGTTTCTTCCTGAAACTTCTCTTCCTGTTCTTATCCATCGGTTTTCTTTCCATATTACTTGACTGACTGATTGACAACCTGACCACTCCACTTGAGATTTACCTATAATTGGTTTAATTGATCCTAAGTAGTTGAAAAGGTTAATCAACATGTTAATGAGGGGTGTCAGTGTGATAAGTGAGTTGATTAATTAGTGGACTTTTTAACGAGATTATGATTGATTGGCTACTCTCTGTCAGCTGCCAGTCATACCCATTACTTTGTTGCTTCTAACAAATTAGCAGAAGGACAGGTTGGGTGGCTGAAAATGTTAAGCCACCTAAAGTCACATAATGTTCCTAAAGCACTGGCTGATTAACTTCGCAGGATATCCACATGAGACACTACATGAGGTGGCTTTTCTTTCTTTGAAATACAGCATAGTATTTCTCCATGTAGAAATGAATGATAAAGCATTGATCATATTATCTACTTTGTATATTAAATTTGTTTTGCTATTCCCTAGAAAATGAGGATGGGCCAATACTGAGAATTGCCAACAACATTGCCAAAGGCAACAATTGGCAATGCTAAAATAGTGATGACCTCCAGTTGGATTACAATCTTGTGGAAGCACTTGCAAAAATATGTATGTACATCACTGGAATAACTGATTGTAGAAGATTATTTGATTTAGCAATTTTGTTTTGTTCCTTGTATATATATTTTTATGTATTCTGTTCTACTGCATTTATTTTTCTCTACTGTTGTTAAATTTACTCCTCGGGTGGTTAGCAACTCATATTTTTTTTTATGCTATTGTATTTTTTGTCTTTTTACTTAACTCTGCAGAGCTTTTAAAATGAGATGTTTTTCAGGTCTACAAAAATCTGCTTTTCTCCTGGAGATACATTATGAGGCTCTTGGGCAGGGTTAGTTCAGTGTAGTGGCAAACACAGTATGAAAGCAGTTCAACATTACACTAAACGACTTAATCAACAAATATGCTTTGCAGGGTTTTGTTTAGTTTACAAGACACTACTATGAGACCTTAGAGGTCCTCATTTGGCTCTGGATGCCGCCAGCCAGTTGGACAGAATGTTTGTGTGTCTGTAAGGTCAGAGACTCTACTCATAAAAGTCTTCTTCTGCTGCGGCCAAATTATGAGGTTCTGAAATAATAATAATCTCCTAATGATTTATATCCAACTTTGCAGAAAAGGGTCAGAAGGGTTAGACAGGCAGCAACAGCAACAAACATTACAAAGGAAGAAAAGAGGAAGTCAGAGAAGAGGATGGTAAAACAGTAAGGAAATCCAGAGATGTTATTAAAACAAATTGGGAGGTAGAAAAGAATCAGAGCCATGGGGAATTGGAGGTTTAAGGGGAAAAGTCTGGAATTACAGTGTGGATAAATATCAAATAGGTATAAATATTAAAATTAAGAATATTTTATATCATCATGCCATAACTGACTATTACAGACCACTTCAGAGGTGTGTGTGAGTGTGTGTGTAGCTTTGTTCATGGTTCTTGGACACTGGAAAAGCCCATTCATAAATTAGTGTATTTAGAGACGCAAAGCCTGCAGCTCCAGTGCATGGCTTAACCAAATGCACCAAGTTAATTACCCATTTAAATGCTTAATTGATGCTTCAGAATGATTCACAGTAGCAAGGTTTTGAAACATGCCATAGGCTTTATGTTGATAGTCCTAAATTAAAGGAATGAACCATTTCAATTCACATATCTCTCAGTAGAGAGTGTTCGTGTTAAAGGGAGAAATCACTTCTATTAAAATGATTTGTGTTTTTTTAATAGGTTCTTACTTTAATATAGTATTTTGTTTTCATTCTATTTAATATTTACACATTTATCATTTGCAATTGTCCTTGTCATGTAGCTCAAAGCAGGAAATACTTGGAAATACTAAATAAAATACTTTAACATTTGGACCTTGGAAGTGCATGAATGAGGTACAACACCTTGCACCAACCTTCTGCCTGTGAGTTCAGCTGACCTGTTCTCACAATCAGCACTTTGTACTTGTGCTAGGGAGCTTGCAGTCTAAAGACGATGTAATATCCAACCAAATTTAGTCTAAATGTCTTCTCTCTCATACAGTTGCTATCAAGAAGAGTTCATAGCTGCATGTGCCTGAGTGGAAACAGCTTATGTCATGGTTTATCTGTGTGCTCCTTACTGTCTCCTTCACAGCTAAATACAAGCACATTAAGTATCCATTAGCATGTTTAATTGAACTTCGGTAATTATTCAGCTATGACAGCATCCCTGGGTAAATGTGAATGCTATTCACCTCAGGACCAAAATGCATTTAGAGATTTAGTTCCTCTAATAAAGAAAACTAATTTGTGATTTTGGCATTAGTTTTTAACATGCTATACAATCCGAATGTAGGACTTCTGTACTGTAGAAGATGACATCAAATTTAATGTTTTTTTCCCCATTATGGTAGGTACGCATTCAAGTGCAACATGTCCTCTTGGGACTCGAGCTATGTGCAGTAAGTGTCTTAATCTGAGTTGCTGGCACATTAAAGTGTCAAACTTTGATACTTTTGGCCTCTACTGTCGACTGTAGGATGTGGAGCTTTCCAAAAAAATCCACTGCGTTTGTCACATTGGTACTGATTTAGATTTAAACCAGCATGATTATAAGGGTATTGTAATTGGTCTGTAAATAATTGATTTCTATTTACATTTATGAAATCACAGTAAACAGTAATGCAGTTGGAAACACACTAATATCCAACGTCCAGAACATAGAAACAGCAAATATTTTACATTTTTGGTAATCAAAACTTATCTGGGTTCAAATTTACCCTCAAGACAATGGGTAATAAGTGAGGTGAAATCATAATAGGTGGTGATAAAATGGGAGGAGATTTACTAAATTCTGCAATTACAATTTGAAACTTTAAGACAGTTACAGTGAACAAAGTGATCAAGGTGGATTTTTTTGTGTGCAGATTTTAAGTAGAGTTGCTGTTAACTTGTTGCAGTGTCTCATTTATTCCCCACAGTATAGCATATTTAATGAATTAAAAACAAAACAACAACAATGCCAAGAAACTGGCAAAGACAAATATTCACGTCCCAGGAAACATCCATTCATTTTTCTTAACTGCTTGCCCATTTCAGTGTTGTAGGGGTCTCATAGCCTACTCCCAAACCACCGGACCTTCTTGCTCAACCAGATTGAGTGGTGCACAGTGGTGCAGTGCCAACCACTGTACCAACTCTACGACAACAAAACGCTGAAATTCACATAAGAAATAATAAATAGGAGAACAGCTTCTTTTCTTCTTTGAAAATAGACTACTACTGAGAGGAAGCGCAACCAAGTTTGCACGAATGACTAAGTCGAAAAAGTTTTCTGAAACCCAGCTGTTCCCTTGTTATGTATAGTGACTATGGTTGAACATGCCATCTTCTAGATGTGACTGAGTGTATTACAGTATGTTCTTACCCCCAAGAAATACACCCGAGGCTAAAGATGAAAATAGGAAGTTCAAAGTTATCTTCCCTGTTAAATAAAAAAAGAACATGAGCAGCTCTTCTCCCTCGAAGCTACAAACGAGTGGATCAGGTTGTCAATTAAACCCTCAGTTGTCAGTGGCCAAAGAAAAATTGCAATAACCAAACAACGTTACAGGGAATTCAGGCTTTAAATAGGTTAACTTTCAGAATTTTCAGGGTCACGTGTTTTGAAGAAAAACATTTGCAGTATAACAAGGTAAAAAAAAAATAAATGGGGACATCTTGTGAGCCAAATGCCACATATGGTTTCAGTCAGCCAGTGAGTCACATTTCTACTCAGCAGTGCAGCCACTAAGGTACAGTCAGTCAGCCACAAACAAATGCATCAAATACAAAAATATGGAGCTTATAATAACTGCTTAACTAAGACAGTGCTCAAAGAGTTAGTTAAAGACAACAGCCAGTCCTACTTTTTTACGTGTCTATAGACATGAAGTGTTAGGTCTAACAAGTTCTATATTTAAATAACAATAACAACTACATCTACATTTATGAACTACTGAGGATGTTGATGTTTTCCAAGTATATACAAATTTAATACATTCCAAGTTTTGTACTTGATTGTAATTTTAAAGCAAGTTAGCTGGGAAAATAAAAAATGTAACAAAGTCATGGTGTTAACTTACTGTAAATTAAATGGTCTTGTCATCTAAAACTCACGGCTTAGTGCACAATATAATGTAATGAATGAAGAGTGGAATGGAAGAGTGTCCAGCAGGGACTAGTTTGGACAGTACCACAGTAACAGGGCTTAGTAACATGATGACTCTCCACTCAGCTAACAGACTACTCCACCTTGCTACATGGTGAATTTAAGTTAAAGAGTTTTTCCTCTACCGAAATAGGAAAAATGTGACCCCTGTTACTTGCAACGTTGTCTTTTCTAAATGTTGCATTTTCTCAGCAGGCTTGCTTAGAAAGTAGAAGGGCGTTAGTATTTCTGGTGAAATTTGTGTATCGAGCCTAGCACATTTGCTAAAATCACTAAACCTCTCTCAAAACTGTACATCTGCCTAATTTCTGCACAAGTGTCTTATTTTGAATTTCGACACATCATAGGTGGGGTGTTGAGGATTTCACAATGAAATGGGGCTTAAAATCCAACGCCATAGCCTAATAAACCTGTGCAATTAATGTGTTATAATAGCAGTCACTCGTTGCACATCTCTCCATCAACCTTTACGTGTTTCATAATTTTATTATACATTCCTGTTTGTATTCCTATATGTACTGTGTACCAACTCACTATGGCGTAGACAAGCCAAGATTTTTTTGTTTGTTTTTTTTTTGGCTTTTTGATTATTTATTTATTGGTTTTTATTTTATTTTATTTTATTCTATTTGTTTATTTCTTGCTAATATGCAAAATAGGCGCCATAATGACTTTGTGCCATTTCAGCCACTGAGAGGCTAAGCTAGGGGACGGCACAGTTGGCTCACTCCTAGAAAAACAAACGATCCAGCTTCCAGGTACAGCTGCATTTGATCATTTATTTACATGCTTCAATAATCCAGTCAAACGATTGCCTTGGAGTACAGAGCTACTCCAAGGCAATCTATACAAAGGAAGGGAGTTGACATGCAAGAAAAGGAAAGCAGCCAGCAAAATAGTGCATACTCCTGACTCACCCAGTTCATGCTGTCTCACCAGTAAACAGGTGAATGTATTTTGTCTTCATTCATTCAAAAGCCCTCTGTGTGACAAGTGTGACAGACACATTAAGGAAATGAAGGAAAGTAGGTTACCTATTGTTACTGGCTATTCAGCCAAAGCAATTCTGTTCAGTTAGTCTATTTTCGGTAAATTTACTCTAATTCAACATTTTTATGACTTTATAATTTATAAATATGTTGGAATTATATTTATATATAATTCCAACAGTAACAACAACAACTTATAAAACATATAAGAGTCCTGGCTGCCCTTCAGTTAGCCATTTTTTTTCCCCTTGTTGCAGACTAATTGTCTTTCACAAAGGTACCCATATCCAGTCAATCAGATTTTTGATATTGTCGGCGGTCAGCCAATCACAAGCCCATCAGCAAGCCATCGAGTGAATTGAATACCTGCCAGGGTTTCCATTTACTGTACAAATTTCAGTCTGAACAATGAGAAGTAATGCCTGACTCTTATTAATGAGCATTAACATTTTAGAAAGTGAGGGTGGAGAGATCCTGAAAATGCTGTAAAATCTCCCATTTTAAAATATCTTAAACATACAAGAAAATGTGTTCACTATATTAGGAAAATGGGTAGGTACACACACAAAACAGAGGTGAAAGTAATTATTACTAAAAAGGTCTGATTCACAGGGGAGGTGATCTGAGAGTCCATACCATACCATTATTTCTAAATGTGTTACATACGTGAATTTTCATTTTTTTCCTGCTAATTTTGCTTTGACATGTCCGTATCTGCCCTGATTCTGAATTTGAGTCTTTTTTCCCCTCTCTTTTTATCATTGCACAGGTTACTTTCTGTTTTGCCAGAATAAAATTGACTATGAGTCCAGGGGTATCGCACTGTTAGTTGGTGCATTTTCAAATTTTTGTAATGACAGATTCCAAACAATCCTAAAAAGGCTTCCAGACAACCTGGCTTTCCACACACCTCTGCCAAAATATGGCTAGGTGTATTTATTCTCTTTGTTCCTCGAGTTGCTCTGTCTAGTAATGAGACTAATGAAAATGCCTAAACCGAGACTAGAGATATTTGTTGGAGGCAAACCATGATGTCACAGTAAAGTGTGTCTAAGGTTAATTTGGTTTAGAAGCTCTAATCAGCTCTAATTCTGAACTTGTGTAGCTTTCAGTAACAGTAAGACCCCTATATTCATGGCAAGACACAAGAGACTTCCCCACTCTGTAGTCTGCAGGAAATGCTGTGCCTAAGTTTTGGGGAATTAGCCAGTTTAGTTTGGTTAAAGTATAATGTAAGTAATCCATAAAGATGAATCCTCAAGACATAGCGGAGGGAGAGTGTTTGCGTGACTGCTCTCTTTGACCTTCCGTGGTCATGCTGTTTGAATTCTAGGTAGCACCTCTAAATCAATAGGCTGATTCTGCATCCAAAATTTTAATGTTTAGAAAGCATTTTTACCTCCTGCATCAGCATAATGAAATAATGAAAATGTCACACAATCTTCCTGTTTCTGCATTTAATTGGGATTTTAAGTCCAACCCCAACCTGTGACAGGTTTTTCTAGCACAGAAAATAAAAGAAAGACAATCCAATGAGGAATTTTGAGCTCCCCTGCCTCCTCCTGTATGTACTGTGTTGTAGAGAGATTGTGTCTGTTTACTTGCTTAGAAACAATACCGTAATTCCAATATACTGTGGCAAGGCACACACTTGATTGGCTTTTTGCTTACTGGAAATGTTTAATTTTGTTGTTGAAGCACAAGATATGTGCTATCTGGGATTCACCAGCATTTCCCCTCCATTATTTGTTGTTGTTTTGTAAGTCTTTATGATCCTGTGTTCAGTCTTTCTATATTAAAGCTGTCCCGATCCAACAGGGAAAGTAAGGCCTCAAGCATAGTTGATGTTTAACAAACACTGAAGAGTTACATTAATTAAGTATTCGGTTGACATTCTTCCCTGCATGGTTCTGTGCTTTAATGCCTAACCTTACACCCTCAACACCTGGCTGAGAAAATGTGTGTCACTGTGTGTGCCCCTGTGTGTGTATTTATGCTAAGAGTATAAATGTGCGTTTGGTTGCTGCGCGCGGGTGCGTGCGTGTGTGTGTGTGTGTGTGAATTCTTGCCATTGCTGTTGTTCTCTGCTCTGTATATAATTCTTTTGGATTTACCAGTGTGCGTTCCTGTTTGTACAAGTGTCCAGCTTAAGTTGACAGATCTGTCTGTTGTATGACGATGTCTCGTGGCAGTTTGTGTGTCTGCTTAGATTTAAGCATATGTTTGTGCGCACGCCTGTTTGCTTGTTGTCTATGCATGTGTCAGGTACGAGCAATCCGTTTCCTTCCCTGTGGCACAGCCCACCAATCACATCCCTCCATCATCTCTCTTCATTACGTATTCATGAGTTTCTGTGTCTGCAGGGCTGTGATTGGCTCTTAATGAACAACTGACGGCATTATCAGTCAGCCAGTGCTATGACAACAAAATAAGTCAATCAGTACAAAAGAAACTCCAGTCAACCCGTGGTGCAGAAACATTAGTCAACTCTAGCAGTGAAACAGTATACCCCTCAGGGAGGTTGACATATTTGATATTGTTGACTGCATGGTACCTTTGATATGACTCTTGCAGTGTCTCAAACCTGCTCATGATCAAGTGCACACATCTTGAAATTCTAAGCGCTCTGCATAATTACAGCAAAGGAAGAGGAGAGCATTTAGCACATGTAAAGCATACAATTTGGTTTTTGTGTAAATAAATCCCCAAATCCTTTTTCTTGTCAGCCTTAGCTTAAGAACCATTAGTCAAACTGAGTACAGAGACACTGCTGGCCTCAGGGGGATCATATGAGCTCATAAATCTATGAACTACTCCTTAATCATCTTTTATATTATTGTGGGAGCTTGCATTTTACCAGTGCTGGCTTTCATTATTGAGTTGGTGTTCTGCTGTTCCTATATCAAAAGGGCTGTTAGCACTTGGGTCATTACTGTAAGGCTAGCTAGGAATGTACTTTGTTGAATTAATGTGAGTTGTTTGCATAGATACACTCTGGTGATGTTTTAGTATTGCTCATCTGTGGTTACAAAATAGCAGTTCTAATTGAGAAAATTTCTACAGTACTAATAATCATTCACGTCTTCTAATTACACTCCCTAATTGCGCATATTCAAATGATTATTGACTAGGTGTAGGAAGAATAATAATAAGCATTGCCAGCCAACACTGCCAAATCAATATTTCCATTATTTCCTTGTGCCTAGCTAATATAGGCAAACACGCAGGCCACCTGTTTTACTTACTGTGCAATTGCTATTGCTATTAAACATATGAAATAAAATATATGTTCTTCACATATATGAAAATGCAACACTTAAAAGTCTTATGAAGTGCATCATTAAATCTAACCATTTCTAATTATAATAGGTACTACTTAAAGCTGTCTCGCAGCATAAAGTGTATTTGCTGTGCTTTTCACAGGCACAAAGTACTGTACAGCAACATAGAATAAAAAAAGGTACAATAATAAATTAAAATTAAATTAAAAATACAGTTAATAGCAACACAAATGCAAGATACAGAAAAGAAAACAGTTAATATCAATAACGACATCAAAAGAAAGTTTAGTTAAACAAAACTGATTTCAACTGCTTTTCAAAGGAGTCCTCAGAGTCAGCAAAGCATAGTTGGAGTTGGAGACTATTCCAAAGCCTTGGAGCCAAAGAGTGAAAGGCTCTGCCTATCCGGTCTTTCTATTTATTAGTCATTTGTACATGTCAGCTACATCGAGTCTTTGACTTTTCAAAAATTCATAAATTCCTCATGTCAGTCTCTCATTAACCATGGGAACATTTGAGTAGAAAAACATAACACAGATACATCTATGTTGTAAATCCTTCTGTTGTTTTTTAGCTCTCAGTCTAGACAACAGTAAATGTTTGCTTTCCCATGCAGGTACATTAAAATACCTGAGATAAGCATCTAGTTCAAAAGCTGGTAAATTCAATCAAAGCGCTCGATAGCTATCTGTCTGAGACTACGTTTACACTACTCCGGATAAATTTGAAAACGGCGTTTTCGTCTAAAAACGCTCCGCGTCCACACTATCGTTTTCAATCGTTTCTGAAAACGCTTACGTTCCTGTACCGCGCATGCGTGAAACGTAAGACGATTCGACCTGCGTCATTTCCGTCTGCCGTTTATTTACTTATTTACTTTACATTCCCTCTTCTTTGAAGAAAAGCTATCTGGAGCATGTACACACTGATATTGATCTTTAATAGGGCCGTCAAAATTGAGAGCAAACAAAACAACTGCTGTACAATGCCGTCCGCCATCTTAGTTGAATTGGTCACATGACTGCATCACATGACTAAATTGCGTCATCGTTTCCAAAATCCTCCGTTTTTGCAGTCCACACTGCGACGCGAAAACGGCGTTTTCCAAAATCTCCACTTTTGCCGGAGTTTTTAGAAAGAATCGTTTTCAGAGGCGACATCTCCGTTTGTGTG
>VVHJ01025530.1:0-21636 GCA_015107715.1 Tylochromis polylepis
TCTGTACTTTAGCAATCAGAATTATTGCCTGAAGGCCAAGAAAGATGCCCAACGAATTTATTTTTCCAAGTGGATCATTATGGCTTTGCCATATTGGTCCGTGAGAAAAGACACTTTTTTTTTTTTTTAACAGGATTAACAGTACCTGGAGAGGCTTTCAGGTACCCTTATCACCTCAACACACACTCACACTAAGGAGCAGCTCAAACCAGGGGTACATAAATGATCACGGCACATTTTACATCCCACCACCAAAGACACACAGCCACCTCCACCTTGGGTCTCAGCTTTTGAATAAAGAAGCTTGGGAGGTGATATCATCTCTGCTTGCCTTTCTGTAAAGGTCACAGCACACCACTGCTGCTTACGGCTGAGTGAAATAATCAAAACTGCATCACAAAAGAATAAATGACATACCAGCAATCCAACGATGGAAGGCTTCTGAGAAAGTAAGAATCCACAGGTGATTTCTAGAAAAACACGAGTTGCATCAGCAACAACGTAACCCAGGGGTGTCAAAGTCATTTTCAATTCTGGGCCACGTATTGTCCACTTTGATCTTAAGTGTGCCAGACCAGCGAAACTCTCCTTTTTGTCAGAGTAAAGTTGTTTAACTACATATTTTATCCCTGAGATATCTCAAAATAACAAAAAGAAGTCGAATTTTAGCAGACACAGAGAGAGAGAGATACATTTCCTCAGCTAGCCCCCAAAAAAGTGTTGCATAACTTTCATTTCCTCATCATTTCCCTCCTGTTTATGCTACACTCTTACAATAGTTCCAGAATGCAGTGCACTGTGTTTTTCTGCTAATATATCAGACTTATCTCTTTCCTGTCTGGGTCTTCAACATAAATGTTATTATTGCATTACACTCAGTTTTGACCGCAGCGTCACCACAGGGCTGTAAGTTGTCTTTATCGTTGTCTTCTGTCTGCCCTATTTGTCGATACATGGAGATGATCTGGGTCAAAGCAGTGTCGATCAATCTCTGGACCAGTCCTCTTAGGGAATGCAGCAGCAGCCACAGACCATCAGCAAGACCGCTGCAACTACAACAGAGACTAAGAGATGACACAAAACTTTTCTGCCAATAAAATATCTGAAGCTATTCAACTCTGCCAGGCCATCAGAGAAGTAGCATACAGTCGTTCAAAAAGCTCCTTCACAGCATCCCAAATGTGTTTCCGGAATCTCTGTTGATTGCATAATTGATCCGATCTACGTTTTTATTCATTGTTACCCACCAGAAAAAGGTTGACTCAAACCTCACAGTTATGTGACGTTGAGCTTTATATTTATCAGGCGTTTCTCGTGGAACACCGATCGCATCCACGTACACCTCTCAGAATCTAGGGACATTAACTCCCGTTTTCTTTTTACCATTTCCCGTTCCCTTACTGCTCGGGTTAGATGCTTGAAGTTTGGGAGGGTGAACATCTTAAGAGGCATGATCAGGTAAACTACAGCACAGATTCCTTTCCGCTCAGGGGAGAGTTTAGCTCTTAGCTTTCAATCACTGCAAAGCCACCACACGTCAGCCCTTCTGGTGGTATGGTTAATAAACCAATCCTTGTGGTAAGGGCTAGTGCTTTGTGTCACATCGTAGCTGCACCAGCTTAAGCCATGCAGGTCCTGACCTTGCCGATTCCTATAAAAAAAGGTGTAATTACTTGGATAGTTTTTAGGATTTGGAGGGGTTTGTGGTTTTACAGGTGGGTACAGATAATGCAAAGGTTTGCAGATTTCATTTGGGGGCAGAGAAGTCCTTCTGAACAACTCTGAACACCGGTGGTCTGGCTCATTGATCAGGTTGAAACTATATGAGTTGATCCCTGTTTGGTTATTTATTGGTGAGTGCAGGAACACATGCAAGCAGAGGTAATGCTAATTTTTATAGGTCTGTGTATTTCAGTGTGCATGATGTGGCATGTCACACATCCGCCCCTTATCAGTGAGACTTTAATATTTCAAACCACCAACATCATACTGAGAGCTTTCTTCAAGTAAGATATTTGTATATTATTCATATGATAAATATATGAATAATATATAATATTTATTTGATTACACTTTGGATTCCAGTGTTTAAGTTATCGGTTTTTTAAACATGTGTGTGTAATAAATAGAAGCAGAAGTATCAAAAACATTCATTCAGTAATTACAAGGCCAAAACCAAATGAGTCTGGTCAATAAAAAATGGGAATCTTTGTGCCTCACAATGCCTCGAAGCAGCCACACTCCCCCACGCTGATTTATCCGACACACCATTGACAGATAATAGTTTACAGTCTTTGTTGATGGGAAAAAGAATACAGATGGTACTAACGCGAGTGGGTTTGCAGCGGTAACATTAACAGATACGATTATTGCCCACAAGCTGCCACATCTCTGCACAGGTGGCTGACTTATTTGCATTAACAGAAGTTATTAGATAGGCGAAAAAACATAAAGGTAACCATCTACATCAGGGATGTCAAATTCATTTTACATCTCAGGCTAATTACAGCCCATTTTGATCTTATGTGGGCCAAACCACTGAAACTAATTTGTAAAGAAGTTTTACTTTCAACATTATGTCTCAGTTTTTCTACATTATAAAGAAATGCTGCTCTAGTAAGTGAAAGAAATCTCTAAGCATGATTTAAATTCAAAGAAATGTTGAAAATTACAGAAATCTATACTTTGATGTGTTGTGAATGGCCACGGGGGAGGTCTTTATCAGTAGGAAGTTAAAAGACAAGGCCACTGGGGGTCACGTGATGGCAGCAGGGTGAACGCACTGCTTTTTCGGAGCTCCGTGCCGCTCGGCTTTAATTCCTTTAAACTCCATGTTTTAAAAGGTGTCCTGTTTCTATTCTGGTATGTACATTGTGGGCTATGTCCCTGAAAGACTTTTGGCCACAGTCTTTTGACAATATGGGTAAGCAGCGACCGAACAGAGAAAGGAAAGACACTTCATCTGAACCGGGCGCAGCCCCTCAAGATGGCGCCCGCTCCGACCCTGACCCTACTGCCGAATTGGACCCGGCCCTCGCCAGTGCCTTTAACCTGTTTACTGCTAATGTCGTTAAAGTAATTGATGAGAAACTTAGTCCCTTGGCCGAGGCTGTTTCTAAGCTCGTGGGGGAACTTAAGTCAACACACAAAAGGTTGGACGAAGCGGAAGCTAGGGTGCTAGCTGTGGAGAACGCTGCTACTGTTCGGGAGCCCCGAATTACCGAGCTGGAAAATCAAGTCAGCGCTCTCACGGAAAGATTGGATGCAGCGGAAAATTACAGCAGACGACTGAACGTCCGGCTTGTTGGTCTACCGGAGGACACTGAATCTGCTCAGCAGGTGGACTTTTTTGAGACTTGGCTACCTCGCTTTCTCAAGATGACCACCAAGGCTGGGCGCATGAAGTTGGAGAGGGCTCATCCTGCACTCGCTCCAAAACCAGACCCTAACAAACGTCCCCGCGCGCTGCTTATCCGTTTCCACTCTTTCAGAGATAAGCAGAGAGTCATGGAAGCGGCGCGCCGACTCAGCTCTGAAGATGGGGGTCTCGAGCTTAACGGCTCAACGGTGTCATTCTACAACGACTTCTCTACAGCGGTGCTGAAGAAGCGGAAGGCCTTTGACGCAGTGAAGCTGCTTCTACGGGAGCGGGGAATACAGTGCGCCATGTTCTTTCCGGCAACACTCCAGGTGACACACAATGGCTCGAGGAAGAGATTCCCCACCCCTGGGCAGGTGCAGGATTTTCTGGCTTCCTTACCTGATTCCTACTGCTTGCTTCCTCATCCACTGGTTATTATTTCTGCTGACTGCATCTGGGTCCTGGTATGGTTATGACTGTTTCCTGCACGCCGTCTTTGCCGAGCGGCTCGGTGTATGAATAGGTGCTCTTCACTTGGAATGATTAGCTCCAGCACGGAGAGCCTAAGTTTTTGCTTTTCCATATGCGTGGTTTTGTTTTGACTAGTTTGCTCTCTGTTGTGGGCTTCAGGGTTAGTTGTTTTTTTGGTCCCCGCTTAACTGGGGAAGGACCCTCAACTGTATTATTCTTTCTTTCTTGTTGTTCTATTTTGTGTTTTGGTAATAAGGTAATATTGGAAATTTATACTATGCATATAGAAAAAAATAGTGGAACATAACAATAATATTAATTTATTGGTTTTGATAATTAAAGTAAAAGTTTATTGACTTCTCTAAAGAAATGCAAAAACATGATTTTACTATAAGTTGAACCTGACAAGCCTTTTTTAAACAATTCAGGCACAGCAGGCAGTCTAAAATTCTTCTTAATTTAATGATCATATGACACCAAAGATTATGCTAGAAGAGCCATACAATGGAAAGGACAAACTTTACAAAACTCCTATTAAAGAGCGAAGAAATATAATACATGACATGACTGAAACTGTAAAAAGAACTTCCCTGAATATGACTTAAACATAAAATATGAAAAAGTATATAATAACCTGAAAAAAAGAACTCTACACTTATATTAACCAGTAACTGAAAGTATGTAATTTGTGTTGCTTGTAAAGAGACAGCAGTTTATTCCCAAACAGTGAAATGGACACATTTTGTGTTTGATGTCAAGGAAAATAAGACTCATTTGGAGCAACTCTCACCAGTAAAGCCACGACAAACTTTTACACTTTAGGTTTTACACTTCAGTTGACTGAATCAACTTTAGATTTAGTCTATGAAAATATTGTGATATTTAGTTGACTAAAACCTAAATGTTTTAAATGCCCAAATTATGACTAAAACTATGACTTTTAGTCAGGACTATGACTAACACAAAAACAAAATTTGCTGTCAAAAATATCACATTTCCCCAAAGAGCCAAATGTGAATAAGTGTTTGCCCCCTTCCTCCTTTTTTTTGTAGGTTTGTCACACTTAAATGTTTCAGATCATCAAACAAATTTAAATATTAGACAAAGAAAACACAACTAAACAAAAAATTTCTAAATGAAGGTGTTTATTTTGAAGGGGGAAACAAAATCCAAACCTTCATTGTCCTGTGTAAAAAAAAAGGATTGGCCCTTAAACCTAATAACTGGTTGGGCCACCCTTAGCAGCAACAACTGCTAGTGTTTGCGATAACTGATAATGACTTTTTTACTGCGCTGTGGAGGAATTTTGGCCCACTCATCTTTGTAGAATTGTTGTAATTCAGCCACAATGGAGGGTTTTTGAGCAATTGGATTAAGGTCAGGACTTTGACTAGGCCACTCCAAAGTAACTTAACTGTCTTAACCGAGGCAAGTCCTGCAGTTCTATGGATGTTGTTCTGGGGTCTTTTGTGGCCTCTTGGATGAGTCATCACTGTGCTCTTGGGGTAATTTTGGTTCATCTGCCACTCCTGGGAAGGTTCTCCACTGTTTCAAATTTTTACCATTTGTGGATAATGGTTCTCACTGTGGTTTGCTGGAGTCCCACAGCTTTAGAAATAGCTTTATAACCTTTTCCAGATTGAGCGATCTCAATTACTTTGTTTCTCATTTGTTCCTGAATTTTTCTTGGATCTTAGTATTTGAGGATCTTTTAGTCTACTCCACTTTGTCAGGCAGGTCCTATTTAAGTGATTTCTTGATTGAGAATAGGTGTGGCAGTAATCAAGCCTGGGTGTGGCTAGAGAAAGCTTTCCAAAGATGTGATACACCACAGTTAATTTATGTTATAATTATAAATATATCACTTTTTCACACAGGGCCATGTAAGTTCAGATTTCTTTTCCCTTAATAATGAACACCTTCATTTAGAAACTGCATGTTGTGTTTACTTGTGTTTTCTTTGTTTAATATTTAAATTTGTTTAATGATCTGAAACATTTAAGTGTGACAAACATACAAATAAATAGGAAATCAGGAAGGGGGCAAACATTTTTCACACCACTATATACTGCTACAGTGTTAGCACAGTAAAAGAAAAATGGACATTAAGCTCTATATTACTACATAATGTGGACAAAAGTACTGGTTCACATACACATTACACCTACAGGAGCTGCTCAGCCATGGAAGCCTGACTTGAAAGATTAAGAGGTGTGAGCCAGTACTTTTGTGTGTTTTCTGGCATGTTTTCTAAAAGCATCTGTTAGCTACAACACAATTTACCAATTCAACTTTACACATTTCAAACTGGTCTTCAAACTGAAATCTTAGTAGCATGACTACTGGACTACTATGTTTAATTAAAAATAAAACACAGACATCACAAAATTACTTCTACTGCCATTTGAGCCAGCTTTTTTAATAGTCTTATCCAGACAGTGAAATGTTAGGCAGTATTGCAATAGAAAGGAAATTGATTTTCAAGTTGTTGGTCCTCATCTTAGCTGCGAATGAAAGTGCTTACATGTCAGTAAATATAACCTTTGTTGAGCATCTGGAATCAGACAGTTGTTGTTCTTCATCATTCTTTTGTCCACTCATCCTGTAAGCATCCCACATCATCCCATTGTGCATATTATGTGTTCTCTGCAGCAGTAATAGTACTGTAATAATTATTCATGATGCAAAAGTGTTCCGTTTAATGAGGTTGAAGTCGGTCATTAAGATGTGAATGTATTTCCGTGGAACAACACGTGATCCAGGAAAGTAAAGGGAATCAAAGCTACCCAGTAGTTTCCCAGCTTTTTATTTTTTAAATGAAAACAGAACACTTTTGTTTTCTGTCCAAACTCTTTCATCAAGAGCTTTTCCAGTATACAGGGAACATGCAGGAACCAACGAGACTCAGCACACTCATGTACAGCCAAAGGTTAAAAGTTGAAGTTTATAGGGAAATTTGCCCCTATAGTTTTCTAATTCAGCTTTTGAGTTTTTGTGTGTTTATGTTACCGTTCTGTTTATTTGTCAAAAGGTTTATGTGATTTAGGTTATTTAGGTTGACCTTACATCGCAGTGAGACCAGCTTTATCGCAAAATTAGTCAATTCTGAGTTACATAAAGGTTCAGTGAGACGAAAAAAAGTGTTACGAGTCAGGGGTCTGGTCAGGACAGTGTGTGGGTGTGTGTACAAAAGAGGGGTTTCACAATGTGGATTTCACAGTCTGGTGCCTCGCATGCATGAAAGGAGGGATGTGAGAGATGACAGAGAAAGGGATGAAAGGAGAAGAACAGAGGGTACAACGTGACACAAAGGAGGAATAGACCACGGTGTATATTATGCAACAACAACTGAGCTTTTTAAATTATCATCATAGTAGTTAACAACACTTTAGGCTCCTCTCAAAAGAAGGTAACAGAAATATGTAAACTATACTAATCGAGGCAGGCAAGAATAAGACTTACAGTAAGAAAAAGGTTGACAGTTAACCTAACTTAACCCTGCCAATGCAGGGCAAAACCCCTGAGATGATATATTCAGGGTCAGACTCTGCAAGGAGCTGAGATGAACCCCAGCTGCTCAGTTCCTCTTGCGCTTCAGTTTTATGGATCATTTAGCTTGTTATACTGCCATCTTGGGTTCATGTCTAGTGTGGAGGATGTATTTATTTTTACTTGCTGCAAATGAGCAATGCATAGGAGCCTAACCTCTTTTTTCTAGGGACTATAGCAAGTATAGGGATCACTCAGCACAATAACAACAATAGAACACGTGTGACGTCAGAATATTTGACATTTGCATTAAACACATGTGCTTAAAGGATTTTCATCTTGTAGTTAAGAGATTGGAGTTACTAAGCACGGGGAATTAGAAAGCAGGATGAAGATGTTGACAAAGAGATCCTATTTGCTGGGTTTCCACTGTAACAGATCTGAAAGTTTATATGTCTCCTTCCTTATGGAGTCAGGTGAGTCAGGTCAAGCTTGTTATGAGTGGGTAAGAACATACTGATGATATCTTTTGGGCTAATACTGTAGGTCCAAGTTTTAATATGAAAAGCAGTCACACACAAAAGAAGAAAATTAGAATAGCATGAATGTGCCAGCTGTCCTGTATGTGCTGTATAATGGGATAGTTTCCTGTACACACATACCTTTTATTTTTTACCCCACTAGATTTTTTGCTTGCCATAATCTCAATTTAAAGTTTTAAGTATTACTAATTTATTCTCATTCCCACTCAACCTGACACGAGAGGTTGATAATGACTACCACTCTTTCAAAGATCATCCTCCTCACACTACTTTCCCATTCTTCCTTTGTCTCCTCTAATCCATCATCACTCCTATTCTCTCATTTCCTCTCTCACTCCTATCCTGTGTCTCTTTCCTTGTCAGGTGTCTGAAGTCAGTTTATTAATGCCAAGAAATGAACACGAGACATTTCCACCTTCATTATCTTTCCTTTCTCGTTCCTCTTTCACTTTTTGTGTCACTCATCGCCTTTTGGCCTCTGATGATTATCATTATGAAGTCTTTCTCATTTCTGTTCATTTTGTTCTCTCTGGACTCTGGCAGCTCTCTCTGCAAAATCATCTTCCAATATTAAGCTAGCCACAGAGAGCTGATCTACTGTGACCGATCTAAAGCCTGTGGGGAAACACTTCCCTCTAGGATAATCAAGCAAAGAAGTGAAAAAGTTTTTTGTTTTTTTTTAATGAGTAAGAAGCTCAAGAGGCACATTACAGCTCATTAGTCTGCTGAGGACTGACAGAACAATGATGCAATTCACAGACTCTAAATCTTTAACAGAGAGATGTTGAGATGCACATGCAAACACATGCATATGTAGAAACACAGACACACACACACACACACACAATGAAAGACAAAAAACTGATCATTTATCCTGGCTACACTGGGTGAAAACTACCCAGTGCCACAACAGTATGTTGATAAGTAAGGAAAGGCCAAACCAGAAGCAGGAAGAATGGCCATAGAATGCATGCACTCACTGGACACTTCATAAGTTACACCTTACAAGTACTGGGTTAGACCCCCTGTTGCCTTCATGTTGACAAAATGGGATGGACGCGGTCAGCAGGAATATTCAGGCAGGCTGTGGCATTTTAATGATACTCAGTTGTCCTATGACACCAATAGCAGCTGCCTGAACTGTTGGTACAAGGCAGGATGGACTCATGCTTTCATGGTCCATGGTTTCACGTAGCCACAAAACTCGAAACTTATTAGACCAGGAAATGTTTTTCCTTCTGTTGTCCAATTCTGGTAAACTGTGCATACTGAAGCCTTAATTTCCTGTTTTTAGCTGAAATTATGTCATTAAGGTTAAGAAAACTTGTGGGTTGCAATTATCTTTTGGGTAAAAAAAAGCCCATAATTACTTTTTATATAATTGTGCAATACATGAACACTTGTATGTAAATGCAGTCACTTAAAGTGACATATTATCACCAGACTCTGGAGTTTTCCTCAGATCCTGGAAACAGGCGAACCTCTCAGGGAAATAATGAGCAAAGTTACAATCTGATTTTTCTTCTTAACTGAACTTACAAGTCTCAAGTTTCTTTCCATTACTCCTGACCTCCTGTGAGCCTTCCTCATCTTTCTCATTTCTTATTTCTGTCCTCTCTCTGCTCTTGTGTCATTTTTTCTTCACTATTGCCTTTATTGAAGCTAATTCCTCCTTTAACAATCTCAGTGATTGGAAGGAAGCTGAAAGCAAATGGCACTACACTTTCTAAATGATGTATCCATCCTCATAATGGGGCAAATGTAACCCTGACCGAAAGATATGCCTCCACATGACCTCTCCTGCTTGTTAAATTTGAACAAATCACTGCTCAATCCCGCTGAGCCCCATTTCTTTCTACAAAGAGTTTCTTTCCTCTGGGCTTTCACGGCTTCTTGAAAGAAAACACAATGGGACAACTAGACTTTGCTGGAGCACTGACTAATGCAAAAAGCACTTTAGTCATGGCATAGTTGTTCTTGCAGCTCAAAACTGGCATAATTTATTGTTCATTAACGCTTGGCTGTGAGTGTAAGTGTGCTTTGGGTTTCTCAGTATGGACAAACAGTAAACATGGCGCCGTAGTAAGAGAGACTGAAAGATGGGATCCTTCTTTTAGTCTTTATAAAACTAAAATACGCAAATTAGTAGCTCATAAAGTTGGCACTCCAGTTGTCCCAGACTTATTCTGAGCATGTTAACATTCATGTTAACAAATGTTTATACAGTGTAAACACATAATGTTAATACGCACAATATATCATCTAATTTCCCACAAGTACAGGGATGAATTCTGTTTTTATTAACTGATCTCTTTAAGTTCTAACAATGTCCTGTCCCTAATTATGATTCAGTAGGAGTCTGGCTCTCTGAAGCAATAGGCTGTTACCCAAACCGCCACTAGCTGGCTACTACTAGTCATTTCACTTAATTTTAGTCACTAAACTGGCCTTGACCTTGTATATTGTGCTGGTGCCTTTTGGAGCATTTTTAATGATGTAAGACGTTCATGCTCCAGTTGTAGTTACTGGATTAATCCACTTGTATCATCTGGAATTATTTTAGCAGGTATTAATAGATATTAGACTGGTGACCTGTCCAGGGTGTGTCCTGGCTCTCAACCCATGACAGCTGGAATAGGCTCCAGCACCATGGGGGGGGGAACAAATGGTGTTTTTCCTATACAGGTGCATCCATGAAGATAAACATAACACTCTTCAAACACTTCTGACTCCAGAAAGCCAAGAGAAAATCCTAAAAGTAAAGAGTAAAACTTGAGGCATCAAATGTGAATCCACAGAGGAATGGGTCATATCACAGTAACGATATTACTGTGCAGAACTGATTGTTTCCAGCAGTATGTTTGCTACTAATAAAAATAAAAACTCATCAGTGCACTGGTTGCTCAAACCTCTTACCATTAACTCATCAGTGTGTAGCTTCAAACAGTTGACCTCCTTCTGGCTCCTGGTCCCTGAAAGACATCATGCTCTTGATCTTATCTAATCCTTTCTGGTTGTGACGCTGACCTCTGCTGAGCCTGCAGTGTAACCAGCTCAAAATCAGTTTACGTAACAACTGATCCATGCAAGCATATTACTACTATTTTAGGACCATAGCTTTTATTCTGTCCAGAGTCCAAAATAAATAACTCATAAATAATAAATTTCCTATTTTGCTCAGGTACCAGTGCTTTTTAAAAATGCTAATACACTGTTTGCATGGAGGCTAAAATAAACATCCCTGTGACACTTTTAGTCTTTTAGCTTTAAAGGGCGAGCCCGAGGACAAGTTTCTGTAGCCTTTAACAATCAGAACTGTTTACAAAGAAGTACGCAGAATTAAAACTGAGTCATAGCCATGGGTTTTAATGCATATTAAACACGTTACACACAAAGGATACCAATGAATTATGATAGTGCTTTCAAATGAAGCACTCTAGAAACAGGCAGTACAAGGGTAACAGCAGAAATGTCTTTAAATCTGTGCATTGCATAAGGGAACAAAGGTCTGTTTTTAACTGTAATATGTAGTTTTCACTTTGGAAATTTTAAAAAGGTGAAAAGTTCCTGCATCGTGTAACTTTCTTGGTCTTCAGTCAGATGAAATGTGAAACAAACTACACGATGTACATGCATGTCATCTGTCTGTATGTCATCTGAGTTTGGCCAGAGAGCCATTTTGTCATATTTTACGTTTAAGTGAACTTCTGTACCAACTGCTAAAATCACATTTTTATCTCATATATGACAACCTTAACTGTCGCTTTCCTTTTGTGGTTGTTGCACTGTACAAATGAACAGAAAGGCAAAATTTGCACAAAACTCTATCAGGTAATTATTTCAATATGATAGCTGATTTAAAACTTTTGAAAAAGGAGTAGGGTGACAGGGCTGTGGCAATAAAGAATCTCATGCAAATTCCCCTGCAAAACTCAAACTGGTGCTTAAATTTAAAAACAAAAATCCATAGGATCAGTCTTAAAGTAAGGCTATTTTACAACATTTCTAGAGAAAATATATTTTCAAAATGTACAAGAGTTGCCATGTCCGAAAGCAGCAGAATTTTTTTGTTCCACTCCTCTATTTTGTCAGAAGGCACAGGCACAAACCACAGCCACCACCACTATGTTGCCAATTGTTGCCAGGACAGCAATCCACAGCCAAATGGTGTCACTGGACACTTTGCCGTCATCCTCCGCTTCTGAGGGTCGCGAATAGCCGGCGTTGAGGTTGGACGTGGACGTCTGCAAGGACGTGTTGCCATTGTACGGAGAATCCATGAAGGCCCCGCTCACAGCTGTGAATTGCTGCCAGGCAAGTAGAGAAAGAAACAAAAAACTGGATGATTAATAAAGTCCCGTGCAACAAAATGAATTACAAGGTTCAATATGCAATTAAATAGGGTTTTAATGTAGTACGTAATATTTTAAGGTCTTTAACCTACAATATAATAATGAATTGGTGCTATAAAAATGTAAAATATTGCATGTAAGCACCGTTTACAACATAAATTTAACACTGATGGAAGGCATTACTGGAAAATGATATTTTCTGTTCAGGTTAACAAAACAGCTGCGCCTGGTCTCAGGAGAGCTGTAGAGTACAGTGAAGAGAACGCAGCATCTCAAAGGGATTAATTCTCAGACGGATTAACAGTCTGTCACATGCTTCATGTTACTAAAAGCTGCAGAGACAAACACAAAGAGGATGAAAGAGAAAATCAGAAAGCAAACAAGCCACAAAATGAGTCCCACTTTTAGTCTCAGGTGGAGGTGTTTGTCCTCTAAGGGCTTCCATATTATCCCATCAAACAGACAGAAAAGAGATGCAGCCAGTATTCATGGAAATACGAGCACACACTCATGCATGTTTACACTCTTCTTCTTGCCCTACACACACATTTACACACATGTGGTCCAAGCCACCGCAAGTTTCAGCTACTTGCTTAGGTTATGTTGCTGTCACTCTTCATCCCGGAGGTGTGACACACACACGAGACTGAAACTCAGGATGCATCGGCTTAATCCGCTGTAACGTTTCTCACAAACTCACCAGAACACCCAAACACAGCACACAGGGTGTCTTATGCTCTTAAAGCAGAGACTGCACAGTCTGCGATACAAACAGACAGCCCAGTGACCATTAATAATTCTAGTTTTCACCATGACAGATGAAAAGTTCAGTTGAGTTTGACCCTTTGACTTGTAGGTATTTAGGCACGTTAAGGAGCCTTTCTGTGATTGCTGAGCAGCATAATGTCCAAAATTGACTGTCCAAAAAAGGTGAGTCAGATCTGACGGTGACTGGAAATGTTCATTTATTTGAACAATAGTATATTTTTAAGAAGTAAACATTACTTCTTATCCATGCTCATTAGTTTGTTATTTATTTCTGACCACTGCGTTACCCCCACTGGATTAGGGGACGGATGATTTGAATGTAGATCTTCAAATCCAGGCAGAAAATGTCATTTTCATCCGATGAATAAATGTTTCTGACGCTGCGTCATTGTGACTGCAGCTGAGGTCAGACCTTTGTGACTGTGAACACAACTATGGCTCTGGGATGTTTCAAACAGCAGGTTCAGTTTGACCCCAAGAGCTTCTCAGGCAGCGTTTATGTCCCCATCTACCCTCTCTGCATCCAAACTGCAGATGTGACTTCAGGGCAAATTTCACTCAATACAGATGTTTTGGGTTGTTTTTTTTAAAACTCACTTTGTTATCGCTGAATATTTACAAGGGAACTCTAGCTGAGTTTAGTGAATATGCTTTCCTTACAAGGCAGTGGATATTTTGGTTCTCAGCCTTTGTGAAGTTTAAACACCAATTTTGAGGAATGAGCAAAGAGTCATTTGAAGCATGACATGAGATCATGTGGCAGCTCGTGGCGATACATGGTTCAAATGCCTGCTAGTTTTAACCAGTAAGACTTCTTCTATCTGTCTTCACACCAGATAAGGTACACAAGATTTAATATTCGTTTGGTTTTTTTTTAGTTTTGGCATGAACTATCTTTGCATCTCATTATTCTTTGACCAGCTATTGGGCACAATGACACAAAAAAAAAACGCCAAACAAATCAAGATTCAGGTACAAATATTGAGGATAACTATGTATAAAACAGCTAATCCTTGATTTCAATAGAAAAATCAACTGATCACATGGTGATCAAGCAGAGCTTAGTCTACATGTCCCAGCCAAGAGGATCACAGAGCTTATAGTGTGATGTTTTCCAATATACACGATCATTCAATCCCAGCTGTCTCATCTTATCCAAAAGCAGCTGCATGTTTTCATGCCTTCTTTGAAAAAAAGGAAGAGTTTAAAACATTGCAAACACTAAGATGTGGCAGCATAATTCATGAGAAAACTTTGTGAGTGCTCACGTACGCCATTTAATATCTATATTTAATTAGAACTGCCTCCTGGAATTTTCACAAGTGAATTTGGGTTTGGAGAAATTTATCATAAAGCACCCAATGTGTAATCGAATCGTATAGAAAATCTAACTATATATATATATATATATATATATATATATAACATGGAGGCAAAGCATACTGTAACAATGGGAGCACTGAAGTCGTTGACTTTTTCATTAGAAAGTCTGTACCCAGAGGCAGTGTCTCATTGTTCGAGTAAAAGAAAAAGGTCATCAAGAAAAGCAGCATGAGCATGAGCAAGTGTTATTACACCACATGGCTGGAGGACAAACTATCCAAAGATATAATGAGTTTGTTTTTAGGACGACACAGTCTAAATTCAAAAAGCTTAATATGTACTGTACGCTACGACTTTGTGTGGTCAACTGAAAGTGGAAGTCAGGTCCTACTGTATGGGTGCTAACACATTATAATCTCATTTCTGATTTTAGGTCAGTTTTTTTCATTTGTTTATTTTATCTTTATTTGTTTATTTGAGCAAAAAAGCTCAGTAAAGACTGATATCAAGCATGTGGCGACATGAGAAATTCGGCAAATTAGTTACAAATTAATGAATTAATGAAGTGCGGCAAATGCTGTGCTCTTAGATGTGAACCAAAGACATGCACTGCAGTACTGTACTACAAATACAATACTTTTCAGCAGTGTTTTTACATACAACCAGATAACCACACAGCTACTCTCACACACAACATGCTTACAGTCACTGCACTGAGCAGTGTGAAAAAGCAGCAATCTCTTCAGTCACATTAAAGTTATATAACGAAGCGACCTCTTTCAGTGCTACACCATCTTCATAGTTTAGCTTTAACTGCTGCTTTTTGACAGTTTAGCTCAACATTTTCACTGTATCCCAGTCTTAAACCTGTATATGTCTCCAGCTAAAAACTGCTGTATTTATTTCTGAATTATGCATTATAAGGTCTAGAAAAATGTGAGCTTGTACTACAAACTGTAAATAAAGAAATCTAAAGAAAGACATTGAATGTATATCATGAATCATATCAGAATTGTTTCAGTAAATTTTCTGTTGAATATTGGATTTATCTAACTCATTGTTTTGGTTTCATCCACTCTATAGTAGACGTGGTATAAAAAAACTGCTTGAAAAAAGGTTTTGGGGTCTTTTTTTATATTCATCTGCAGTCATTCCACAAATACGCTGATATATAACTTTATCTTGATTATTATGATATCACTGATAAGAAACACTGCAACAGAAATGTGGCAGATTAACTCATATAATAAGTGAGGTTAATCCTCTTCTAACTGGATACCGCATGGACTGACTACCAGATAACTGGGATTTAGTTGCAAATCACACACATTTAGAAGAAGTGCCAGTCACTTCCAGACACTCAGAGGGAGAATGTGATTTAGTAATGATCGAAACACACCTTCAGTCAACAAAGATGCTAAATAGAACCCTAAATTAATAATACACAAGCCATTAATAAACATAATCTTAATGCTTATTTAACTCTCAAGAAATAGACAATCGTATTCAGCCTGTTGCTCGTCCTGAAAATACGGATCACCTTCTTGTTTACTCTCAAACGCTCTTAAGTAACAACACAAGTCAAGTGCAAGGTTGCTGGCATACTGAATTTGAGACTGCACCTTACACATGCTTGATCCTCTGTAAGTGGCTATAAATTAATTCAAGTTTAATGTCAGACACGCTTCTGTGAGAACATGCCTTGCATCTGATGCACGCGGCAATTTGTCATGCTTTTGGTACCAAGCGAAATCTGCATTAAGATCATACGAGTAATTAAAAGTTTCCGAGTGATTCCAGCACTCCATACACAAAAATATTTTTTTCTAAAACACACCATATAATGACAAACAAACAAACTAGAAAGAAAGCAAGAAAACAAGAAAGAGAGTTGTACCTACTGCCGGCTGTGTGTGAAGGAAGTAACCAGTTCTTAGGATGCGGTCTGTCTGGTCCTACACTCTGACTTAGAGTGCATCCAGAAACAGAGAGGAGCTGTGCTTCCTGAGAATAAGAGACCTAACTGCATCTGAGAGAGACACAGTATACACTGAGAGAGAGAGAGAGCAAGAGAGAGAGTGAGAGAGAGAGGGAGTGAAAGAGAGAGAGTGAGAGAGAGAGGGAGTGAAAGAGAGAGAGTGAGAGAGAGAGGGAGTGAAAGAGAGAGAGAGGTATCCTTCCCAGTGAAAGTGAGAGATGAGTGTACACTGTGAGAGCACGTGTGTGTGTGTGTGTGTGTGTGTGTGTGTGTGTGTGTGTGTGTGACAGCTATAGAGATCCCACTGTGAGAGTATGGATGTAAAAACGTGCATGTGTAAGGGTGGGAGTGGTTTCATCCCTGAAACAGCTGAGCTGGATGTTTCTAACCTCACTCTGACAGACTGTTTATGTATCAGTGAAGGAGAGCCCTGACGGACGGCGAGAAAAGTGAAAAATGGTGTTGTTCAGCGGTAAATGAGAAGAGCAGAGGTATGAACTACTTGAGATACATCCACTAACAGATTTGAACCAGCGGCATTGTGAGCACTCGGCATTCGACTCAGCTTGCTTAGTCAAATGCATGTTGGCATTTCAGGAGCTCATGTACAAATATTAACAGCATTCATCTGCGTGTACGAGTGAATCTATACGCACAAATTAGAGAACATGTATGTAAGATAACATGTTTCGCAGCTTGTGTGCATCATGCTCTGTGAATCCATGCAGAAGTCAACTGTCTCAGCGTGTAAGTTGTCTCAGTCATTGTTTAAGACCACCATATTTTTTGTTAAAACATGAACAAAGGATTTGTGAAATATTTTCATTCATACATGGCAACAGTGCCTCCTGCTCATCCAGTTCAGGGTTAAAGTGGAACTGGAGCATGTCACGGGTGTCAGAGAGGCAGTGGACAGGTCACCAGTCTGTCGCAGGGCCAACACAGAGAGACAGACAACCATTTACACTCGGCCAGTTTAGATTCACCACTTAACTTAACATGCATGTCTTTGGACTGTGGGAGGAAGCCAGAGTAACCAGAGAGAAGCCATACCGGCACAGACAGGAGATGCACACGCCACACAGAAAGGTCGGTGGATTTGAACCCAGGACCTTCTTACTGTGAGGTGACACTGCTAAATGTTGCACCACTAATACTAATGCTTAATTAGTAATTCACTAATAATTACTATATTATTAGTTACAAACCCCAAAACAAAAATATAGAAGTAAAGGAATGAAAAGAGAAGATGTTTGGAGAGAAATTTTAAAAAACACAAGAATCAGAGCACGTCTCCTGCCTCTCAACTTTTCACTTCCCACCCATCACGCTGTAATATGTAAACTTTAATCCTAACTCTCTCCTGATGTTTGCTCGAGACTTCTGCCTCTGCCACTGTTTCTACAAATCTTTATGTCCTGCTTTTGATCTGTTCCACATCCTTCTTGCTCTTCAAATTTAGTGACATCACCCGTAAAATTAACACATTGCTGTTTCCCTTTTCTTCCATCACATCTTCTAACCTGCTATTTTTTCTCTCGGTCCATAGTATGATAGTATCATCCCTCCCTTGATGATGTAGCGTGCAGTGCTGCAGGACTAGTACTGCCGAGATATATCTATATATATTAGAATTAGAGAGTTCTTCTGTTCTTCTGTTTAAAATAAGTTGCCATTTGAGTCTCCTCTCTGTGCCAATCTGCACAGGTGCAGGAAATGCATGCCTACCTTTATTCTGCGTGACTGTGTGGTTGCATACACATGTAAATGTATATGTGTCCAGGACAGGCATGGTTTATAAAGTTATGTAACGCGTTTCTACACTGAGGGGAAATAGAGAAAGTGCCTTTTGTAATCCCACACTCATGTACACACAAGACACAAATGAATGCACACACATATGCTGCAGAAACACGCATTCATCAATCAATGAAAGTGCACAGTTATCTAAAATTAGAGGAGATTGAAGTGAAGAAGAAAAAAGATGGAGAGAATAAAGCGGTCCATACTCACTTATGTTTTATGAGATATTTGTCTTCAGAGCTGTAGCGTATCTCTATATTTAAAATGTGTTCCAGCTTTATATGCAATATCTTAAAAGACTAGGAAGATTATGTTTTCATTTCACCTTTGACAGGTTAGATATTTCCATGACTGGAATCTTTGGTCCATATGGTACTTATTTAACAGAAAAACATGGGTGGAAGAAAAAGGGGAGGAGAGAAGGAGAGACAGAAGAGTGAGAAATAAAAGGGTGAATAAACAGCCTCACAGCATCCAGCTGTTCATCTTCTTTGTGAAACATCTGTCATAAAATTACAGGCAGAGGAAGGGGAAGAAAATACAGATGAAAAATGATGCTTAGTTGATTCTTTCTTCATACAGTTTGCACAGTTAGCTCTGGTCTGCTCTGAATGTACCATCACCAGGCATATACTGCATAATTTTATTATATAAGGAATGTTATAATGTTATAATGTTATTGATACTGGTTAACCACAACATTAAAGCCACCGGCAGGTGAAATGAATAACACTGATCATGCAACATTCTCTTTATCTCTTTGTAGAATCTCTGACATGTATCTCCCCCGTAAACACTTCTGAAGCAGAAGATGCTCTAGCTAATAAGCATAGGTTAGTTAGCATGATCATGAGCACTAAAAAAATGCAATCTATAGAGGATTTATATCTGATGAGCCAACAAACATTTCTGCCCCAAAAAATGTACTTCTTGGCTACACAATGTTATTCTTTAATAATAAATCTGATATTTGTTCAGTGATGGAAATACTCATTTTAATGTCAGAGATGCATTGAAAAGAAAATATTATTCAAAATGAGCCAGTTCCTTGTGAACTAAGACTAAGACTTTTTCTCCATCCATCTATCCATATTCTTCTAATTCAGTGTCTTGGGGGATCTGGAGCCTATCCAGATATTTTAGTGAGATATTTAAAAATAATAATAATAATAATAATAATAATAAATTAAAATAATTAAATTGCATTTGTAGAGTTTTACAGCTGCTGATATTGTCTCCTGCTTGCAGAAAGCCTTAGCTTTGAGACAAACCTAGTTTAACTGAGTTCATTTTAAATCATACCCAAGACATGATGGTTTGCCCTGAAATAAGTGACACCAAGCAAACTAAATCAAAATGTAGTATGCAGTTGAAAATAATTTCCATAATTTATAAGTTAATGAGCCATGTGATGAAAAGAAATGTCTAAGGCGAACTTTAGCTGAATGAATTCATGATAAGAATTGAAGCAGCAATTGTGCGAGGAGAGTGGGGCAAGAAGATGAGCAAAAGAAAAAAAGAGATGATGGCACTTGGTGATGAGCAAGTGAGAGTGCTCTGCAGAAGAACCTGCTCATATGGCTGGTTGAATCTTTGCTTAGCTTTGCTGGAGGCTTCACATTCTGACTGACAAACAAAGAGCAGCATTCTGTGACATTCACTCGATAAGTGACCTCACTCAGTTATTGTGTGCTTCAAACACACACACACACACACACACACATAGAAATACAAATACAAATACAGTATAGGTATTGTAACTTAATGTAACTTACGCATTCAATTGCAAAAAAGGTTTAAAGGATTTAACTGAATTTATCAGGGAACATGATAATGTTAGAGCAAATACAGTTGTGATGACAAGTTTACATACACTCGTCAGTGATTATTTGTGTCTGTATGTATAATTTTGACATAAAAGAATTATGCTGTACAATCATTCCACCCTGGAAAAACAACAGTGAAAAGAAATCATTAAAACTCCAAAGTTACTATTCATCCCTGTGAAGCATGGATGTAGGCTTCTCACCACAACTGTAAGTCCATGTATGGAGGAGGTTGGGGTTGACGGATGTGTCAACAAACCAACAACAAACAAACCAAGCAAACCTTAACAAGCAGCTGCTAGTTTTCTGCTTCTGTAACACCCATGCACTGATTTTTTTTGTTTTGGTTTCCCTCACATGCATGTACTCCTTTATGGATGCATGCTGGCAATGACACACATGCAGTGTTAACAAATTTGTTAGACCACCACCCAATGTAACCATGTAAATTAGCATTATTGGTAATTACCAAAATGGTTTAATCAAAACCATGACCTAACTGAGTATTTTGGGTGCCTTAGACTAACCATACAGTGAATGACAATATCTCTCTGCTAACTGGTTGGAAAAACACCAACTCAGCACGACATACAGTCATCAAATCTACAAATCTTTTTAAATGACTGGTTTGTATTTAGTTTCTGGTATGATCATCTTTAGACTTGAAGGCCCATTATTTTATTGTACTGCAGAAGAATAAAATCCTTGGAACTTGCGTTTTATGTCATGTCTTCCATTTACTTCTTAGCAAGAAAAACAAAATGCAAATAAATTTTTTTGTGCTGCCTCTTGTTGAACAATTTTCACTGACTTTAATCAATGATTCATAAAGAACCATTTTCATCAATTTTGAACATGGAAAACATTTTGTGTTGCCTTATTAATAAGTTATGAAATTCAACTTTTACAGAAAGAAACAAGTAAATCTGCAACAACAAATCATAAGCAACTCCGTACTCAAAAACAATAAAATATATAGATGTTAAGGTATCATACCTTAAACCTTAAATGTTTGTTCTTCAGCTAGTCCTTTCCCTTTAATTATATTATCTGATTATGTTTGTATTTTAGTCTTTCTCCCATGCTCCCTGTAAACTCCTTTGCACTCAACCATCATCATGAATCCTGGTCTTGAACAACCAAGACACACTGCCATGTAACAAAGAGCATGGCATCACATGTATATGGGTTCCTGAATGTGTTACCTCATAGGTCATCTGACGTAATATAAATTTCTTTATATCCTTATCAGGAACCCTCTGCTTCTGAGGGTTGTATGAAGCCAAGTTATAATGTAATACATAAAAGGAAACATTAAAATATTGCACCAGAGATTATACTACACTGCCAAGGTATCATAGAAAATGAATGAAACACGTCACTGCATTTTAAATTTAGAGCCTAGGTAATGTGTATGCAGAGATTAAAGTAGACCAGAATGATACAGAACACTGTTCGGCAGTCTAATGCACAATACTGTCAAATGCATGCTTTTTTTTATGTGTTCTAGCCAGGAGTTGCTTCCAACCTATAGCATTTAGCTTACACCTTTAATACATCCCTTTTATCTTATCCAAAGTTCAAGGTGAAGATGTAAATGAGGCTTCGGTTGCTCTACATCAACAAATAGCAAGCGCTACAGAAGAGGAGCGAGCATAAAAGGAGTAACATTTTTAATTGGGTGGTAATTTCAAATGCAGCTTTTTGAACAGCTCAAAAAATA